>QVNV01019851.1:64943-152880 GCA_014825455.1 Pseudomyrmex pallidus
AAAAAAAAAAAAAAAAAAAAAAAAAAAAAAAAAAAAAAAAAAAAAAAAAAAATTGAAGTTTTATCAAACTGGTAAACAACCGTTTACAAGTGTGATAACAAACTTTGAAAAAAAAAAAAAAACGTGAATTTTTAAGAGCGCACTATGTGCAGCGCCGCGAGCGAGATTCACTGGCGATCGAATGGATTTCTTTTCGACACGTGCAAACTGTCGGATAGAAATATTGTTTTCTTCTGTCTTGCCACTTGAAGCCGTCCGAAGGGTTGCCATAAATCGGAACCCGAGAAGCACCGTCGAAGCATGTGAATGATCGTCATCTCCTCGCCCGCTTCTCGGGTTCCACCGGTATTAGATTGCACCTCTTTTTTTTTTTTTTTGTTTTTTTTTGTCGGTTGACAGATGGTCCGCGTCTAACCGAGTCGATGTATCAACAGATTGGCGTCGATTAATACGTGATGCAGCTTGCTCTTTTCCTCGCGCGCGTGTTCTAGAGATATTTCATCTTTTCGAAAAACCGAGACAGACGCGAGAAAAAAAAAAAGAAGAAGCGCGAGCAAAAAGAAGAACACGCGAGGTTTTTTTACGGAATTACACAATATTTGCGATTATCGCTTCCCCAGTTTTTTTCGTGCATGACAAGAAAGGCAAAAAAACAGAGATAACTTCCGATACACAGCGTTGCGGTGAGATTCGGGCTATTGTTCGCCGATGAGAAAGGGAATTTTTGTTGTACCACGGCGCGACTTTTTATGATGTACCACACGGTGCACAAAGCGCGGCGACTTTGGTGGCGCGCGTTTTTCTCAGGGCTCGACCCTGCGAGGGTCGTTTTATACCTTGCACACAAAGGCTCGCCCGGGAGCACCGGTAAAAGGGGGACTCTGTCAAGGAACTCCATCCGAGAGGGCTTTGCTCGGCGAAAAGTTGTATGAGATAGAAAACTCTCTCGGAGGTGCACCGCGCAGAGAGAGAGAGCGAGAGAGAGAGAGAGAGAGAGAGAGAGAGAGAGTGTCGGCGAACTTCCACGTCGTCCGCATCGTGCGATTGCGTGTTATCGCACTGTGCGCAATCTTGTGAGTTAATGGAACGCCCGAATATACGATATGCCCCAGAGCTACGTAAAGAGAGCTCCGATCGAAATTACGCGGTCATCGATCCTAACTGGATCCGCAATATTTGCCGATGCCTAGTTCTTATCAATATTGCTATGAATCCCGGTAAAAAAGTGAAGTAAATTTTAAACGTCTCAGAGAGAACAGATTTTTTAACTAATATTGATTATCCAAGATTTAGTTTCTCTTCATTTACAAGATTTACTTTTTTTTTTTTTTTTTAAATTTAGAGATTTGGTCTCTTTCAATCAAATACGAATCTATTTCATTATTTGCCGAGCAAGAGAATAAGAAGAGAGATTGGACGAACAAGCTAAGTGTGCCGTCTGAAAAATATTAATCGCGACGAGATCGTGACGATCGTCCTCGAGAGATTTATCCACGGAACGTCGTCGGGGACGAAAGGCATCCGTTCTTAATATTCTTCGTAATCGCGTTTTATCTCATTTTCAGGATTCCTTCTGAACAAGCAAAAAAAGCTCTTTGTGAATTTTTAATATTAATGGCTCGTTATGTACCGTAATAACCCGTCGCTGTCGTTCCCGATAGGCCGCCTTCGGCGACGCGATTTATCGTAATATTCATCGTCGTCCTTTCCATTTTTGCAGACAATGTTTGGTTTCTATAAAATGACAGAGAGAGAGAGAGAGAGAGGGGGGGGGGAGGAGAAAGAACGAGATTGAGCGGAGCGAAAATTGTGTAAAAATTCTCTCGGAAAAACGTTTTTTTCTCTTCGGGAATTCGAGTTAAATCATATAAAACGATTCGCAATCATATGAGAGATATGCGGATTATCTATAATTAGACAATTGTACGTTTAACGTGTACAAAAGCGGCAAAAATTATGTTCTATCATTGAAGTATAAAATGTAAAACGAGAGGAGATACGATTCGGGATATAAACTGCACTTAGAAAATCGCAGGGCGGTCAGAAGTCTTAAATCAGAAAACGAATATATACACTTTCGCGTGAGGGGGTCGTTTTGGAGTTTGAGTCCGAGGATCGTTTGTTCGAAAATGTGTGTTCCGCTAGATAAGCGTAGTTTCACGTGAATTACGATCACGCGGAACAATCGTCTGCGAAATTCCCACTTGCATCAGCCGCGCGCGTATCGTTCGAAAATCAGGATGATCCGACAATCTCTGTGGCGAGGCGACCACGAAGAATTTGCGGACGTAAAGAGAGAGAGAGGGAGAGAGAAAGAGAGAGAGAGAGAAAGAGAGAGAGGAACAGCAAGATCTCGAAAGAGAAACGGACGGGATGAGGTTTGTGCGGAAGCAATTTGCAAGGTTCGCTTCTTAGCCAATCCCAGGAGAATGAGGGGTGGAAGAGGGGAGGTTACGCTGGTGGCGTATCACGGCCTGCGATCTTGGTCGCGGCATCCATAACTATTCTTTCCATTCTACCCCGTCGACCTCCGTCTCGTTTCCATTTCCTTCCGCGCAACCTTAACCCACATGCGCGTTTGCGCGATACACACATATGTGTACGTGCGTGTCTGCGCGAGATTACTTTCGCATCCAGCATGTGCTTTCTCGTGCGATACAAGTTGAAAAGCTGCTCCGGGCGAGTCGCCTCCGTGTAACATCGCATATAGATGTGTATATACGAAACACGCCAGATACATGTATATGTATATTGGCATTTGTTAACATAACGTAAATACATATATCTCAGCTATCGATATATATATATATATATATATATATATATATATATATATATAATAACGCAAAACACGCTCGGAGAATATCCGCCGTGTAGGTCGAAACGGTATTTCATTGTTACAGCGAAGCTCAATATTTATAAAATGAAATATCCTTGATCGGATATTTCATTTTATTTGCGCGCGATTGTATATCGACGAATTAACCCGAACACCCGATGAAAAATACGAGACAAGAAGTGTATTCTAACACAATGTTTTTTTGTTTTTTTTTTGACATGTATATTTTATGTATATTTCGCGAATATAATTTGAAGGATATCGCGTGAAGAGAAAGAAAGCAATGTTTGTGATTACACGCGGGAAATACACTTGCGCGCGCGCGCGGGGTATATTTGTGTGTTTACGCGGCGATGATCTCCTCTGCGATGTAGTATTTATTTCGCCGCTACGTGTATTACGCGGTACTTGAGAGACAGATTGTCAAGTTCAATTACGTCGAATCTCATGCAAATCGGCTTTACAACGTAAGTGTGTCATTTTCATAATCCGCTTTCCGCTTTTTGATGCGTGCAAAAATAGCGCCGCACACAGACACTTTTTATCTTTCGGGCGCGCGAGAGATACAAAATTCGTTTGTCTCTCGCAAGAGCGAAACTCATCGTCGCGAACGGATAAAGTATATGTACGTTGCTTTTAACCGTGAAAGATTCTTAGCGAGCCTTATTGCATTATCTGCTTACGAGGGAACGGCGTTTCGCTATAGGTGCGAATTAGAGCGTATCGACTAACGCGGGATTTTTTTTTCTTCCCCTCCCTACCCACCTTATCCCGTGATTCATAGCTGAAGTTTGTCGGAATACGCTATAAAAATCGATCGCTTCCCGAGACGAGGTAAACAATACATTTTACTTACCGTCACTTAGCTTCTCGGCAAGCTATACTTCGTTAAAAGCAACGTTTGAAGTTGAGCAAACTAAGTTTCCTTGACTTCGGTTGCCGCCCTGAGTGCCGGGCTGAAAGATTGAAAATTAGCGCACAAAGTGCGCAGCATTCATTTCCTACGTAACGGAAACTCCTGCGCGTTATATGGATATCGTACTTTGTGAAAATAAAAAATAAGATATTATTGAAACAGTTTTTTGATCATTTCAAAAATTAATAAACATTTTCTTGCTCTGTCTTTGCGCGCTATTCTCTTTTAAATTGTAACAACGCGCGACGCCGAGAAAAATGACGAACGTAAATTTTGTTTCACAGTTTCTCGCGTAGATCTTATATTTAAATTTTGTTGAAAATGTAATAACAAAAGAAATGTAAGGGAAACCGTGTATTCAGACGTATGTACACACGGTCTAAAGTCGCAGAGATATTAGAGACGGAAGAAAATGTATTATTTGTACATAAATGAGAGAAAAATATACGTACGAAGGCATTCTTTTAGAAATACTACCGTCGGCAGTAGTATACAACACGCTGAAACATTTGACGTAGAAAACCGTGAATATTCAAGATCCTTTTGGCTAGATCCCGTTCTCATCAACTCCATTGAATTTGTTCGCCGCGTATCCCCTTGCTTTGATCGGTAGCCGGAAACGTTGCGGAAAAAGCGGTCTCGTTCGGACCGATAATGAACGACATAAATGAAGAAAAATAATGTCGCTTCCTTGCACTCATATCGCGGTATCGAAACGAAACTCTCTTTTGAAGTTGTTATTATAAGATACGTTGTTATTGCGCGCGCGCGCGCGTTCTCTCGATCGACTGTCAATTTAGTTCCACAATCGTCTTTTCAGGGGATATTAAATGTAAGGATTGGAAAGACTTTTTTACACGCTATAAAAGATCGTTACTAATTTTCTTTGCTTATTTTACGAGAACGTATTTTACCATTACTTTCAGGATGTTTTATATAATTCGTCGGATATGACAAATTTTATTATTTACTTTTTATGAAAAAAAAAAAAAAAAAATTGTTTTTCTTTGTCTCACAGAAGAGAGAAAAAGACGACGACCAACAATGGTCGATAGCTTTGTTACAAATTCACAAAAAAAAAGTAAGTTAACTCGTCATTTCTATTGTCCGTCCATTCGAGTTCATGTGTCCACGAGTTTGCACAATTCTGTTAATTGGCGACATGTACGAGAAGCAAACCAGTATATTCGAACTATCGCATTTCTCCTCGCGCGTTTCAACGATATGTATGGAAATGGCAACGAACCAGAGCGTTTGTAAAAATCTTGTTTGTGTGATGCTGTTTGATATTTTTTATCTCTATTGTTTCACAATTTATATAATCAATTTATACGATGTTGCAGAACGTAGCGTAGTCTTTCTGTGTGTGTGTGTGTGAGTATATTACTCCAACAAATATTTCAATATGCAAATATTGAATGAAGGACCTGTAAAGCAAAACTAAGAGATCCTCAAATAATATATTACATTTTCATTTTCAACAAATAAATAACAAAGATTATACGAACGTTTTGCAAAGCGTCGTTTCTTTCTCGGTTCGTATAATGGATTATTATCATAACGTTTCAATAAAACAGACAGGATCGCTGGAGATGCCGAATATTGAAAACATAATTTTACGATAAAATTGTTGTTCGCGCACGCAAACACACACACACACACACACACACACACGGAAAAATTGTATTATTTGAAGATCTTATTAATTTTACTGTACACGGTAGTTCTGTTTTATTTCAACATTTTTGCAAAACAATTTGAAGCATTGAAATTTTGTTCTTTATTAGTTTTGCTAGTTCCTGGCTTTAATAAATTTTATCACATTCAACAAATTTGTACATCTCGTTTCTGTTTTAATTTTTAGTATACTACAAATTATCAATTTTGCAACGAATAATATTTCTACGTACTAACTTACAATTTGTTTGATTGACTGATAAAATCACACAAACGCATATAGAGTTTTTCCAATTTCGATGATCAGAGTTTTGCTGTATGCATACAGAGTTTTACTGTACATACATACGGTGATGAAGGATTCGTTGAAATAAAACGTTTGAATATCATGTTGGTAGTTCCACATTTCGTACTGACGTTCGCGTGCGTCGCGTCTCGTACACACACACACACACACACACACACACACACACACACACACACACACACACGAGAGTAGATTACATATTTACGCGCACTAGGTAAATTTGCGTTATCTACGGCTGTCGCTCATTGTTTGCTCCCGTAGACCGACCTAATTTCTGATTCCAAAAATCGGTTCGTTCGATGGAAACTTTTGCGCTTCTTTCTTTTCTCAGTCGTTCCTTTTCGACGAACGTATTTTTGATGCGATTGCGTTCGACAGCGCGACGTTCCACAGATTTTATCGCTCTTTCTCTCTTGTAATTACCGCTGTAATTTTCTTTCTACGAGTCGCATCGGAAAAATCTGTGTCTCGCTTCTGTAATTAACTTTTAGTTACTCATGCATTATGCACATTAACTCTCACTAATTTTCAAACGTATTGACGCCCTCTCCAGAGCTGAATGATAATATTCGCAATCGATGTAACTCGCAATAGTGTGTACGCATTTAATATGTAACACAACGCGGGTAGAAACGCGAGTCAGTATCAATTAATTCCTGAATCATGGATAATAATTCCTAAATTACAAGCAATTAGTTTATTTGAATACACGTTTACGCAATATTCTCGTCCACAGACGTCGCCGAGACTGCACTTGACCGCGTGTTCTTGTTCGTACAAACGTTCACTTATCGAATTACAGTAATAACTTCTGGCAAAGGAAGAAATCGATTTGGATATTTTAATATAATACATACTTCACGAAGTACAGGCACACTCGAGGGGAAACTTCGGCGCCCGCAAACTGAAGGCTTATCAAATATAACAAGAGTGCGCACTTAACGGTAGATTTGAAAAAAAAAAAAAATTCTTCGAGCGAGGGCGCACGTCCCCTGCGCCCTGCTGCTGTTCCACTTTTCTCCCTCGCGACAAAGGGTGAACCGCGCCTGCACGCAGATGTATATACACATATACACGCGTGTTTTACATATATAACAGCAACACCCATAGAGAGAAGTATGTATATATGTATACACACATGCATAAACGTATTCTTGCTTTGTCAATAATTCTCTCTCTTTCTCTCTCTCTCTCTCCCGTTTCGCCGTAACAACATCTCAAACTCGACAGCCAAAGTTACTGAATAGCACATTCAAATCGAGCCACAATCGTCAACGAAGTCGCGCAACATTTGCAACACAATGCGTCTCTCCCGCGTCATCCTTTTCTCGGTCCTTCATTTCGGCACATGCCGAATTTTTTTCTTCTTTCTCTCTCTCTTTTTCTCGTTTTATAAAACGCGCATACACAGTTTATATATTAATTTTGTATAATTTTATAAATTTTGTAAAGAGAAAAAATTTTTTTACGATCAATGCGTATTGAAAATCGATCGGTGATGATAATCATTCGTGATTGTCAAAGAATTTATAGGTTTAAGATGAAAATGAGACACGTCTACGTTTTACCCTTAGTGTGCTATATCCTTCCGTCGCGCTTTAACGAGAATCATTAAGCGTTCGACTTCTCCTTTTCGAGGTGTCTCTCGCGCATCCAGACGGACGATGATACGACACCGGATCTCTCCGTCGCGGTTAACGTCGGACTCGTGTTGGCGGAACGTGACTTTTTCTTAATCGGGGGACACCTTTTCTTCCTTAATCAGCGGGATCGCGCGCGGCAGATAGAGAATCTACTTACTTCGCGAAAAGAAATTATACACGCCGGGAAAAACAATAATCGCGCGATTTAATTCGCCGCTCAAGTCGCGAGACGCGGGAAAATTTGTATATCTTAGCGCGCGGCGCTAAATGTTTTCGCGTACGTGCGGCGTGTAATAATATTTTACGCAAAATTACAACGTCTGCTTCGCGGCGCCGCCTCGTCTCTTCTCTCGCAATTCGAATTGAATTGCCGAAAACAACAACAATGCCGCGGAAACGCACGCGGGAGATACATAAACGCGACCTTTGCGCGATACTGTAGACTGCGGTATTTGGATGACGAGGTTTTCATGCAACGTAAGCGAATTAGATGTGTTGTTGTGCGCGCCGCCGTAACTCGTTTATTCTAAACACAGGCGGGATTTTGCGGAATTAGATATTAAAATTATTGCCGCGGCAAGTCAGTTTCCGTTCAACTCGACATTGTGCCGCGCATTTCTACAATGACTGTTAGTTCGCGATAAACTGTCCAATGCGGCAATCAAACGTTTGCACATTTGCCTCGGAATTAGCATAATAACCGACAGCACAATGTGAAAGCAAATAGTGGAATTTTGATGAAAATTTCAAATTGCGTTCTTTCATTTTGCGTTAAATAAAGAATTGCACATTCTGGCCTTTTGTTATAAACTGTTGCAAGACGATTTGTAACAAAAAAAAAACAAAACTTCGTTCTGAGATTTATTGTTTCTGAATTTCGAGTTCTTGCTCTGAACAGCGCTAAGTGCGTCGTATATAAATATATATATATACACGTATACATAACATTAGCGATAATGGATATTTCGTTCTAATTGCGAGAAGCAAGTAACTCGAGACGAAGAGTAACACGTTATTGCGAAACACACTGGCGCGATAAGTCCACCGGACTGAATGCGATTAAAGCGATTCGTTGGAATGAGAGGACTTAAGAGCCGCGCTAATGCGAATTAATTAACAAATCGCCATTAGCGACTAGTATCTGTAGTGCTCGCGTTATCGCATGTACGATGGTACACTTCGCGATCGGCGTATTTAATGCAATTTAATGTGCGTGCACACTCACATGTGCAGCGACAATATACGTCATAGATTTTCAATTCAGAATGTAAAAACTACGACAACCGGAGCTCTCACTATTTTGCCCGAACTACGCAAACGAGTGTCGTAAATAAAATTGACGAGCTCGAAAATTGCCTGAAATCTGTACATTCGGGCTAAATGTCAGCGAAGTTAACGACTGAATAGCGGTTCGACGACCGCCATTCGGGGAGGGAGGGGGAGGGAGGATATTTCTTTACCGAAACGCATGTCCTGTCGCATCTGCGTCCGCAACAAATCCCGTAAACCGCGCTGGTTTTATCGGTTTTGTTTCGGCGTAATTAGTTTGGCGATTCTCTCCCTCCCCCTCCGACGGGATCGATAACGCAACGCGCAACCTGCGGATTCTGCGGCATCCGGAGTTACAAAATGCCGCGCGAAGACGGAAATGAGGATAATCAATGGTAATTGATGCGAGGGAGAGACACGAGGGCGGCGAGGGAAAGGCTGGTAGATAAGAGGAAAGTGGAACGAGAGGAAAAGGAGGAGAGAGGTGGGAAAGAGGGTGAGCTTCGCCGGGCGAAACTGAAAAGCCGGTCTTTAATCCGCGTTTGCGCGCCAGAAAAACTTTTGGATTTAGTTCCACCTAATTACGTCATTTTGCATTCGCGAGCGTGTTCGCGCTGCGCTATTCTCTTTCTCTTTTAAATTTCCGCGACTTCGCGCAGTCCGCGAAAACGTCTCGATCTATGTTTTTATAACTATAAGAATATTTGCGGCCATCTCGCACAGTGAAAGAGAAAACAGCTAACTAATGACGTTATTATTGATGCAATTTTAAAGAAACGAGGAATTTTGTATTCTCAAAAGTGGATCAGAGTGAGATTTATTACGTTAAACCCAGAATGTAAAAGTAGGTTTCGTTAGATTCTATCAAACTTTATCGTGTAAAAACTTTAAAACACGTGTCATGAAAATAGAACGTTTCATATATGATGTTGCCGCATTAAATCGAGTGCGTTAAATTACTTCAAATTCTAATTGGCAAAATTTCTCCATTTAATGTTCTTATCACTCAAAATTAACTTTCAATTTAATAATCCATTCAGTTATGCAAATATCTCTCTTTTCTTTCTCTCTCTCTCTTTCTCTCTAAATGCGCGTACAATGTTTCTCTAGATAGTTTTTAGATATTAAACCTATTGTCTTTTAATTACTTAGCTACTATTATATTGCTAACAAGCTCCATATCGTTTGTTTGTTTCATTAGAAATTGAAATAATGAACAAGTTAAAAATAACGAATGAGTTTAGTTCTTTTTCTCTTTGCACGATTAAGTTTTTACAAGTTTTGCGCTTTTTAATATTGATGCGGCATCACAAGGAAAAACTCAAATGTCAGACACATAAAGCGTTGCACGCGCGCTATTGATTTTAAGTGCGCAACATTCAACAACTCTTAAACAAACTTTACTATGTGCTAAAAACGACACAGGTCTGAGTGAGATACATAGCAGTTTCCTCAAGTGCGATCTCTCTTAAAATAAACTACTACTACTAACTACTGATAACTTGCTCGTAGAAGAGAGCACATATAATTAAATTTTATTGCCATACACGCAATTACAAATAATTTAAGAACAGATTGGATGATGTGATCACAGTCACGAAACGCGTCAAAAATTCGTCGGTTTCAGAATGCGATTTCCGAGCTTTTCTCCTCGGTTCGCGTCTCGCAATTGCTTCTCGCGGAAAACAAGCGGTTTGTTTTAATTCCGTATGCCGTCGCGGTTTCCGCGTCGGACTTAATTTACTCCCGGCGCCCTCGAATTTGCATCGCGAAAAATCCCCGGTAATCCGGAACCGACGCTGCTGCTTCCGTCGCTGCTTTCACGTAATATTTTATTATACGTTGCTCGTTTTCGTTGCCGAACGATCGTCCCGTTTGCTAATTCATATATGCCTACTTACTTATTGGGAGATCCAGGAACGTTTGTTTTTTATTTTGTTTATTTTTTTCTTCATTCCGTCGAATTTGTTGCGAGAATGTAATCCCGCGGTTACCGCCGCACGGAACCAAAGGAGCGTATGCAAATGATCTTCTTCATGCTTTAAATTATAAATGAAATTCTCCTGTAAGAGACGTTGCGCGTTCAAAACGTAGTATAGCAGTCGCGTAAAACAACACGTTACGCGATTGTTGCGCCAAACCAACGTACTCTGTTTTTTTCTTCACGTGTACACACACCTATCCCCCGTCTTTATTCACGCGCTCGTTTATTTCCCTTTATGTTGTAATACTTGATAAACTTGACCTTTTCCGACAAGGAAAATTTCTGTCTAGAAACGAGAGACACACGGGGAGAGGGCGTTGACGAGCCTGTGTGTGTGTGTTTGGTTTCGGGGGTCTCGAATTTGAATACCTGTCGTACCTGTTTTCGCTATCAAAGTCCGGGCACGTACTAATTAGCATGTAGCTCAGGTTTACGTATTAACGACCACGTAATGTCAACAGGGTTTCACTTTGCCAACCTAATGACGCATCGCTTTAAACATCACACGGTTACACAAGTGCCGGTACATAAGCAACTTGCGCTATTGCGTGTGTTGTTGTCGTCGTTGTTATTGTGTACACATTATCCAGACTGACTGAAACAACATTGCACAGCTGATACATCTCTCTCTCTCTCTCTCTCTCTCTCTCGTTCGGCACGCGCGCGACATGAATAATCGCTCAATATCGTAGTAGACCGTCGAACAACGCTCAAACTTCGGTCATCGGAATGTGAAAGAGATGAATCTCACTAACAATAAAAATCACGAATATACGCACGGACAAAAACAATTTTGCTGTTAATATAAAACTGGCAAGAAAAATTTGCTCAATATTTTGTTTCATCAATAAATAAATGTTGTTTTTTGTTGGTAAAACAAAAAATAGGTTTAACAAATTTGTCTTGCAGGCCATATAGGAACTAATTTTCTTGCTATTCCCGTGAATCTTTTTTTTTGTGCGCAGGTGATTACTATTGTATAAATGCAGGAATGAATTTAATCAAATTAATTTGTTTTACTCAGAAATAAAAACAGATCTCTCTCTTTCTTGTTTTGTGTGTAAAAAGATTAAGATAATTATATCGTATTTTACATCGCGAGTTTTAATTATTGCGCATTATTTATGTGCTTTTTATGTAGTATTTCTATTTCAATATTTTTTAATGGCTATAGCGGATTATTATTATTTTTTTTTTTTCATTAATTTCACGCGATTTACGATTCTTTTTCATATATTTGAGCCCGCTGTCCAACGAGCCCGTACGTATGCATATCCGCATGCATATTTATAATAACGTAATCCTTTCCGCTTATTTGAATATCGCGCGGAGATGCGATATAATTATTTAAACGCGTAACGTGATTTTATTCCCTCAAGATTTGCGAGTGTTTTTGTATTAAAGTATAGGATCGATGTATACGGTGAACCTAAAATCATTCAGTTTTCAATGTATTTGCCGCTTATGTCAAAAACGTACGCGCGTGATTGTTCACGCTCTCGCGTATATAGATTTCTGGATAGATTTGCCATTAAAGTTTCAGCCCCGCGGTGTCAACCGTCCGTCCTCACATGCCCGCGCTTTCCCCTAATGTCACAACATTCCCTCGCTGTGCGGTGGCGCGTCGGATTAACATTTCATCGAGGATGGTCGCGCGCGCGTTTCATCTTTATGATAAAACCGGACGCGTTATTGCTTTGCTGAATAAACATCGCGCTAGCGCCCAGAATTTGCGTATGTACGCGAAACTATACACTACACACAGAACCGCATATGCAGTCTGTTAGAGAAACAGCCAGTCCTTAATTTTTCAACGGTAAATTTCTCTAATCTAATTTACAGTCTAATTTAAAATCGGTGTTTCATTGTTTATTAAAGTGCTCTGCTTTCGAACTTCGTTAAATTGTATTTCGAGCGAGAAGAGTGAGATTTTGTGCGCGCAAGCGAACTGTCGCGAACAAATTCTAATGTGATTTTTTATTTCAGGTAAGTGTCCCACTTTGGCGCCCTACAGAATAATAGCCGAAAACAGAGTGAGTTCAATTTAAGTTTGGTTTTTAATTTTTCTCACAGAAGCTATTTTGAATGTGTGCGAGTAAAAAAATATACTAGATAAGAATACATTAGATAAGATGACGCCATGAAAGCAAAGCGTATTCAACATATTCTCAGCGTCATTCTCCCCCCGATCCTCGTGACACTAAGAACCCGTATCGCGATGAAGATATGACCATCCGGCGGCTGAATGTTAAAGCGCTCTCCGTTGAAAATTAGTTATCGGAAAGTCTTCACAGACACTGCCTTTGCACCCTCTCCCTTCTGTCTCCTCCGATAATCGAAAGTAGCGCGACGGCTGAGCCGCTTACAGCCGCTCGTAATGTTAACTTTATCGTCGTTTCGTATAGTTACTTCGCACAAGGTAATGAATTTCGCATTACCAAAGGCTCTCTCTCTAAACGCTCGCCTGATTCGCAGGCACGAGTGTGTTAACATCATCTTCGGGAAGAACGTACGAGAGATGCTCCGAACGAATAAGAAAAAAGAATTTTGAATTTCAACTACTGAAACGATAATATTTAATTTCTCTTAAACAATTATGTTATATTTTTAATTTTTTTGTGAAAACAATTTCTAGAGAGATAGAAAAAGAGAGATACGACTTAATTATTTTATAGGATAATACTTAATTAAAAGAATATTTAATTAAGAGAGAGACTACTACTCTAATAAGAAGTAAAAATTAATTTTTCGAAGCAACAGCTGCGGTATTCGAAAATGAGAAGCAGAGTGTGGTAAAGTAACTAATCGGCCGCCGGTTATTTTGCGACGCAAAATTAAGGGACTAAACGTACGAGCGTTCTCTTGGCGCCTTCTCCGTTCGTTCCTTCCTGCTCTGTGTCTTCCCCCGGAAACAAAATCAACCGGCGCACCGGGTAAAGGGTTAATAACTTCTTCTCACGCACGCGCTGCCCCTGTAATTGCGCGATCCTAGTGGCGAAACCGCCTCCACACCGTCGTCCGTGTCCGTTAAATTTAATTCAACGGTGCGTGCCGATGACGCACGCTAATTTCGGACGCGAATTAAAAAGGAAGTCGCCCCATTCTTCATTGGCCGGATGAAGAAAACTGCTTGAGCGACGTTTTTCTCTCTCTTATCAATTTTTATGTTTGACTTGCTTTTTTTTATATTTATGATTTTTTTTTTAGTTCTCTCTCTCTTTATCTTTTGAACGAGTATTCGAATCGTCACATAAATTCACCCATCCGAGATTGAAACATTTAAGCAAACTAGATCGAATCGAGTGCACGTGGATTTGTATTCATGGCGAGCGGTGCAAATTTCTTCCTCGTTGGAGTAACGCTTTACGGCGTATTTTTACGACAAGATATAACGCGGATTACAAGCCGTAAACCAGGGAATAGTGAGCTTCTTCCATTACGTGCTGCCTGGGAATTGCGAGCGTCTATATATCGCTCACTTGATAAACAAAAATAAAAATAAAAATAAAAAAAAAGAAACACGCAAAGAAAGATAAAAAGGAAGTGTTACTTGTTACGAAAACAGCTATTTGATGTTCCTACTTGTTTTTTACACTTCTGTGTTATTTTCGACAAGAGATGAGATCCGGATAGTTCTCAAAAAACAAAAGTCCGTGAAATTTGTCGGTTACTGCTTTCGCGGAAATTACAACCAAGGATAGATCTCGCAAAACCGTCTGTTCACGACGAACTTGCGCACATTTCACTTGTGTCGCAAGAACAACGTAATGAGTTTGTGAAAACATTTTACGACACGGGTCGGTACGGAATTGAGTCCTGTAACAGTCTGTATTTACGTCGCCAGTTAAGTGCGTCGACGTGCCGCGGTCGCCAATACAGGCAGTTCGTAAAAGAACGTATGACGACGCAGGTACGACGAGATCTGTAGCTTAATTTATAGAGAGAAGACACAAGTGAAGATGTGTTTGAACATAGTTACGAGAAATAGCTATTAATTTATCAGGAAAGATCAGCTTTAGTTAAAATGTAGTGGTGTCGTTGAAGAAAAAAAACTGGAATTAAAATTTACAAGGAATTTCGCATTTTATCGTACGCGATCATCAACATGATGTTTGATTCGCAACGAAAGGATGGGGATTTACCTTTGAGCAGAGAACCGTAGATTAAACCCGCCACACACCGCTTTAATTCGATCCGTAGAAGTGAAACCGCGCGTCACTCCGCGTGACGCGAGAGGCTTCGTTTCAGTCCTCTCTTTGGTCACTTTGATCCTTTGCGAAGTTCATCTGATACAAATCCCGTCCTGTTTTATTCCTTTGTGCGCGTTTTATCTTTAACTGTTTCTCATCTTGTTTTTCCCCGTTTCGCCATTATCGTTCTCGCGATAATTACCATGCGCAGAACATTATTAAGCTGACGCGAGTTGCTCGGAGAAACGAGTATTGAAGCGGGGGAAAAAACACGATCATTGAAATCGGAGAGTCGATATTTTTTAGCACGGGTTTGCGAAAAAATATTCTTTGCTTTGCTTTGCTAATGTAAATTTTTAGATTTAGCGAGCGCGCATTCAATTTTAAGTAAAGTTTATACGTGGTCGATTTACATAGAAATATCGAGTCGCGTAAACGTACGCGAAATTATTTTACTTTACTGATAGATATACGTAACATCTGTTATTCGAAGATGAAAATTTTCTCTTTGCAAATTATTAGAGCGGAATCCACGCGAGCTGGCTAATTGCCATATCAATGGAAAATCATGGACGCGAGTAACATAATAGACTCAAACATCGCTAATTCTATTATCCCGTTATCGACTTTATCGGAAACGAGTTTACTTTGCTTTAATGACACGTAATAAATGTAATCAGGGGAGAGATTTCTGTGTTTTTTGTTTTGTGTGTTTTTCCTCATTAACTTTTTTTGCTACCACCCATCTGAGCTTGTATAACAAAAGTTAGTCGGCTATGATGAGAATCTTAAAAACGAAAGAAGAGGCTTGAAGAAAACAAAACAATTGCAACAGACGTACAAATTACTATATAAACAATAAATGACTCTTCACAGAAAGACACGAGGAACGAGAAAGAATGTCGACCGAGTTTTGCAAGATTTATTGGAGTTTTATGAACTTGCGTACAAAGCGAGAACGTCAACGTCTATATATTGAAGTGGAAATTACAATCCTCTTACCTCGGCGTATGCCACAGCTTGTACTTTTTCGTGAATTCGCGTCAACTTGTCGTATTTGTTTTATTCTCGCTTTTTACCCAAGTTTCCCGCAATGTTCGATCACGTTATGCGAGCGGAACGATATTTATTAATAATCGATTAGAGAGAGAGCGATTATATTCTGTCTACAAAAATAATTATTTTAAGAAAACTTTGTTATAAAAATGTGAAAAATTTATATATAATTTATATTTAAAAATTATATTTTTAAAACAAAAATTACATTATTTTATAATCAGAGAGAAAGAGAGAAGAGGGAGAAAAAAAGTATGCATTTCATGAAAGAGAGATAGATATGAAAGTCAGAATATTTATATTGCAACTTCCGATAAATTCGATTCGGGGGTGAGAATAATTTTCGGCTTGTTGTAACAGCGGTAGCCAATTAAAAAGCAGATGGGTCGGACACGGGATCAAACGTTGTCGAACACGGCCATCAAGGATCAACAAATCCTTTCGTGGCTTACCGTAGCTTACGACTTCGTCGTATTAATCTCAAACGACCGTCTCTAGTGCGCCTCAGAGGTGGCATGAATATGTATGCGCGCCACATAACCACGGGGTCTCCCCTCTCCGGTCGAGTGGCGGCAAATCGTAAGCGGCTCCCGTTTCCAAACCAGAGCAGTAAGATCAACCGGTTAAATTGCAGACATCGACTGCGCTGATTAGGTGGAATCTGCTCGAAGTGACCAACTCCGCGTATTCCTCCCCCCTTCTCCCCCGCAAATGTTGATCGCGTTAGGAACTAGTTTGATTGTCTCGTCGCTCGGCCGAGTATGTCAAACTTTAGACAATCCGAAATTGCCTCTAATCTCGGTCATTTGAATCAATACCGTCGTATAAACCGAAGGTATTAAGCTTTGTGCGAGAACTGCCGCTCGAGAAACCGAGTAAACAAATAATAAAGCACGGTCGCGAAAACAAATACAAAACAAATACAAAACTCCCTTCTTCTCATTTTCTCTCGCAAAGTCTGTCGCTCATTGTTGTAGAGTTTTGAAGAAGAAGCGCGCGGGTCTGTACGTGAAAACGTGCTAACGATTACGTTGAAACAAAATATCGTTTTCATCGGATTCTCCTCATTTATCAGAGAAGAGAACAACGTGCTCCGTAATAAACAAGGTAGGAAGTTGTATATGCCTTCGCTCGGATATTCGACAGTCACGCTACACGCTACTAAACAATTCTATTTCGTTCAATCATGAAGCAGCGCGAATTCTGAAGCAGCCTTCCCCCGGCAGGTTGCATAATTCGGGATCGATTTGCTGTCACGGGATGACTGACATTAGCCACAGGACATAATTCACGGACGTCCTCTCCGATCTAGAATCGCTGCTAGTCAGGCACTTTAGCTCAGATTTCTGTCTATATCTATCGGACGCCTAATAACCTCTCGCGCGTAGACGTCGATCATTGTTTCGGCTTCGGTCTATCTGCTAGAAATTGTTCCGCGATTCGTTCCCGTCAGATTATCGCGTTATCTGGTTAAAACGGTCGTGTCAATATAAATTTGTGTTAATGTCTCGCATATATTACGAATAAGAGAGAAACGTTAATTAAGTCGCGCCCGACTTACCGTTACACGAAACGGTGATTATTTGTTTTCTTGTATCTTCGGGACGTACTGAACTGAATCGTAAACGTACTATCGATGTGTAAAATAGCATTAATAATTTCTGTCTGACGCGGCGAAGATACCGGATAACAAATTGCAGCGGCGTATGCTCGCGCTTGTATCGCGAAAAGAGAAAGAAAAAGCAGCGTAGCGCAGTTTTGGAAAATCGCTCGGAGCGTATCGTATATATAGAGTGTGGCGAGAACACAGGTGGGCGGGGAAAATTCGTATTTTCCGCTCGATTTCTCCGCGGCTTATCGATTCTGCCTCTTCTCGCGGAAGAAACACGACGCGCATTTGGCCGGGTTTTAAGAGTTCGTTCAACATCGTTTTAATAAGTCTCCTAAACGGCGCGGCTATATAACCGGGGAGAAGCGTCGTCGGTGGTTTACGTTTGGCAAGCGTTCAAGGGGAGGACCCCGTGCCGTTAATGGCGCAAACACCACGGCACACTATGAATAATGGGGGGTCCGGTTTTCTCGCGTTTCGGAGAGACGCGAGTGTAAACGCAAAAAAAAAAAAAAACAAAAACAAAAAAAGAAAAAAAAAGAAAAAAGATGCACGACGTCGCGCTGTAGTCGACTTTTGAAACAAAATTTACAACGCGCGGTCGTAAGTCGGGAGAACTTTTTCTCACGAAAAGTCGATGCAATATAAAACGTCGAGTTCAATCAAGAATAAAACTTTCCTCGCGAAAACAACTGCGGAATGAGGTAAAATTTAATTATTAGATATCGTAACTGATAAATGTGCAAATTTTTTACGACGTGTTGTCGATATTTCGAAATTTTGTTATGACCTGAATTTGTATTTTCTCGACCGGATTGCAAATATTTTCACGCGCGCGCGTCTCTATAAAATTGTATTATTATTACTTTTCTACTTTGTACATACATTTCGCCTCACTCTCTCTCCCGTTCCCGTTTTCTCTCTAGTGAAGTCTCAAAGCATTCCTCCGTCCGTCTTGTTCGCGCCGTCATCCAAGCTCCGCTCGGCAGGCGTTCGAGCGAGGCACTTTGACCGCCTTTGGAATTTCCTCTCGTTTAAACCAGGCAGCTCCTTTACCTCGCCTAACGGTGTTGGTCGTTCGGTTACCCCTTTCGCTCTTCTCTTTCCGCATCGTTTCTTAATACATTCCGGCCGGAAAAGCGCGACGCTGCAACCAAACGCGCGTACCGCGCGCTTGTGTGCGTCCAGTTTTGATCTTCCTCTTTCGGTGTTACACGCTAGGTTTATCCAGCGCGTTCCAGGCTTTACGTGCGGCAACTCACTGGCGAAAGGCCAGAGTTAGGGATGCACTCTCGATTCTGAACCCGCCCCCGTAAACTCGCGGGTGTCTTCGTCCGGAAAACAAAGACTCTCGCCTCGAAGAACGCGCGCGATAGAGAGATCTCCCGCTCCTTTTACGCGTAAAACAGGTTTCGTACGTACTTATCGGCCAGCGGTGCGGAATTTCACCCTCGAAAAACATGGGCGCGATTACTTCGGTGAAATAAACTTATCTCTCTCTTTCTCTCTCCCCAGGTTGCGGTCAGGGTACGTAAATTTTTCAGCGTGCACGAGATTTCTTCTGCCGCGCAATCGCGGCCGCCGCCGAGCCACGACCTGATTTCGCGCTCGCATCTGGGTCGTGCACTTTAACCTACTTGACAAAGCGGGTTATATCGCGAGTTGTATGCGGCACGCTGGTCTTCAATCGACAATTACGTCGTTTACCAGCCAGTTCGTAGATTGTGTGCTCCTTCAGTTCTTGGGGACGCGTAATGACTCCAATGTGCGATAATAGCAGAAACGCGGTTATCTCTTTGTAGGATCATCTGGCAATCATATGGAGCAATCGCTCCGACCGCATCTAGCGCGCGCGCGCGTGCGAGAGAGAGGGAGAGAGAGACATAAAAGGCTTTTTTTTCACGCTAAGAAGCGCTTTTTATCGTTAGTCATTCGATTAGGCAGACAGTGGCGTGATCGAACTAAATTGAAATTTTACTGTAATGCTCTCGCAGACGACGTCTGCGGATTATCCTTACACGGATCGTTTCAATCGGGATTTGATTCTCTCGCGCTCTGATTGCTATCACTTTGCGAGCGAGAGACAATGTCGAAGCGACGACGCAGCTCCGACATCGTCTTGCTTCGCGAGAGAAGAGAGAGATCTTCATAGCGCGATCTCTCGTGCGGCAACTATGCCGCGAGAGGAGTTAGTCTTGGTATCGCCCAGCTTCTGACGTATGCAAGCACCTTGATGGATCCACCCTTTTGCTCTTCATCCAGGTGGCTGCCTGGGGTCGCGTATGCGCAAAGCTCTTACTCGAATTGGGTGACCACCTCGTATGTAGGTAGCGAGAGCTTCGTAAATCATGAGCGTTCCGCGCGTGACGTCAGCGAACACCGGCGATGTTTGAAATTCTAATGTGTGCCCTTCGTGTGCTCGTAAAAAAGATCGTCACATTTTTTTCGTTAAATCGTGCAATCACATTTTTCAAATGTTCCACTTTCTGCGTCTTCAACATTACGCCGTTGCACCTAATAATTCTTGTAATTTACACTTTTTTTTTTGTTATTACAAAAAATTATAAATCTTTTTGTTATTGATGTAAAATAACGTCGAAGGCATTACGAGATTTGAACGCACATACATTAAAAATATTTTCTGCCTGCGATGTTTGCTTAAATTTTATCTTGTTTTTGTTCTTTGCAATTCCATCGATAATTCTGCTCCGATTCGGAGAGTATTCGACCGAAATGCTATTTACATTTGTTATATTTGAATAAATCGGTTAACTGTGTGTGTTTTTCTCTCTAAACCGTAAATCTATAACCTAGATCGCGTCAATACAAAATATTTTTGTTGCAATAGTACGTAGTACTACTTATACTAAGTAGCATTTTGAGCAGGAATAAGATTTTTCTATGCGAGCATCATAATATCGCATTTCGATATATCGATCTTCTTTTTGTTTCTAATTGCCGATTTCAGCAAAGTAAGTATTAAAACGACTTTCTTGTATAAACAATTTTCTGTTCAAAAACTAAACGGAATATAATTATCAGGACTCGGAGTTATATAATGAAGTTTAATTTTTCATTGGTAAAATCGTCATGAAAAAATGTCATTTGGTATTATAGAGTGTGTAACTTTACTATCATAGTTAACTTAATTAGTATCAATACACATAGATTAGTGGTCGACATCCGATAACGTACGATAAAAATGACGATAACATGTTTCTCTCTGCTGCGATTAAAACAGTCACTGGCGGATTGCGATAGCGACTACGTCAGGTTAAGGAGAGAACAATGCAACCTACACTTCTGTTATGGATGTGTTTTGCATTTTCACAGTTTACATATAATAAGTGTGTAAAAAAAAGACAATTATGTGTGTTTACAAAATTAATTTAAATCTGTGTGAAATACGCAAAAAGAAAAAACGTGTGTGTACATACTATCTTTTAATTTTTTATCTTCCGTTTTTATCTAACCGTCATGGATACGAGCTCTCGATACTTTCATATGTAATGGACGAATGAACGATCGATATGCGTCTCGATAAGCGAGTCGGAAACTGACGTTAGCGGCTCAACAGCCGTCTACTGGTATCGATATACGTGCCGGGATTTAACCTGAAAACGGTCCGAAAATTCGTCGTCCTTGCTCGTCGTCGGTTAGGATTTCCGTGTGTGCAATACATCAACCTTTATTATGTCGGTGCCGAATGTCCATCGGTTATGTCAGCGCGCCGCCGTGACGTCCGTCGTCTCGTGAAAAGTCCCAGTCTTTAGCTCGTCGTATTTCACGTTTTTCGTAGCACATTTCGCCCCGTGTTTCGATCGAGCGTCTCTATGTTTTCGCGCCGTTTCGAAAATGAAGTTGTAAATTCGAATTGCGCATCATCGGCGCGGGTGTAATGCGATAACGGTGTTTTTGATTTCTAGCACTTGATTTTCTATTGAAGGAAAATTGCGTTTATCAGCTCCGTTTAATGCGAATTGCGCTTTTCTCCTCCTCTCTCTTCTCTGATCGATAGCAAGACTCGCGCGTTCTCTCGTTATATTAATTTCTTTCATATAAAAATAATTTCTTTTATGTAAAATAAAGACCAAGATAAAATTATATATTTATTCTATATTTATAATAGATAGGTCGCTTATTGATTTTCACATATTTACGTTATATTTTTAGCTTATAATCTGGAATTTATAATTTAAAACATTTTTAAATTAAAACACTTTTAGCATTCTTTTTGTTTTTTTTTCTAGAAATACTATTATTTAAATTGTTTTTTTTTGCATCGTTTTTTTTTAATTTAACAGTAACATCTTGCTAATTCGAGGTCTTTTTCCGTAAATTTACATTTTGCAAATTGTAAATTTATCATTAGCTCTCGTTAGAGCACTGATTCAATCACTCAGTTTCCCATCTCGCAAATTCGCGTACGACGACGGAGTTTGCTTGCGGGCGCAAATACACTCTATACCTGTGACTCAGCTTTGTCGATATATCTACCTGTACTGCTGTCTGTGTAATCTGCGCGCAGAAGTTTCCGCCGAGCACTGTGACGTCGTCGCTCTTCCACGCTTCGTCGTCTGTCTCGCATTAACCGTGCACGAGCGACCATAAGCGAGCGAGCATCGCTCGCACAGAAGCGGCGAGTGAAACGCAGCTCTACGGCCGCCTTTCGCCTTGCGCCGCGTTCCTCAGGGTATAAACCCGTTTAATTTCCTGAGTTAATGCGCGACTGACTGTCTCCGCCGTGAGCATCGCGCGCGCGATTGCGCACAACCTCCTTCGCGGTGTTGCACGCCGTGAATCTCGCAGACACGAGTCGCGGTCCTCTTTCCGCAGTAAAGCACGAGAGACAGCTACGCCTCGAGAAATAGACGCGGTTTTGATTTACAGCGTCGTCGTCCAGACACCTTCATTTTTCTTCTCGCAAGAAATTGACGACGATATGTCTGGGAATGTAAGATATCTCTGACGTCTCTAACCGATCGTAGAAATTTATTCGAGCGGGACTCGCGTATATCCTGCGGGATAATGAACGCGCGAATGATTATTCATGCCGCAGTGTCACCGCGAGGACACTATCTACGACGCTAGGTGCGGCAATGGTGGTCGCTGAACCGAAGGCGGGTATGTTTTATGCAAGCGATTGATTTTAGCTTTGCATTATGGGGAGATCGAAGTGCGAGGAGAGAGGTCGACCGGGGAGGATAATGGAAGGCGAGTCCATTGTGAGATCGGCGAGAATCTGGATGGATAAAGCGAAGAAAGAAGCCGGGGACTCGAAAGTGTCCCGCGAAAAAATGCATCGAAGTAGACTCGCGCGAGATCGATGATTCTCTCGTTTTCGTTTTCTCATTTACATTCGCTTCCGGAGCCATCGAGCTTCACTTTTATATCCGGTTTTTTTTTTTTTTTTTTTTTTTTTTTTTTTTTTTTTTTTTGTGAGTGTGTCTACATAATGAGAAAGATATTTTTATGCGCGCATTCTTCTTCGTTATTATATATATATATATATATATATATATATATATATATCAAAATGCGGGACGATTGATAAGTATTCGAAACGACACGTCAGATAGCGTCGCATTGCTGTTGTCGTTGACAAGTTTTATCCCTCAAAACGAACGAATGTCAGTCGCACCACGCGCGATAATGAATCATCGTGACATTTGTTCTTTTGAGGGATAAAACTTGTCAACGTGATACTACTGTCTATGAGTCGTTTCGAAAACTTATCAACCGTTTTCGCGATACAACACAAAAAATTCTCTGCTTCGAAGAGACAAGCACCAAACACTCGGCAATAATTTAACATCAATAATGCCACCGGCACACAAAAACATATTTCTCCGTTGATATTAGCCGCGCGGCAATTTTCTTCGTTTTTTTTTTTAACCCGCAAACTCGACAAAAGTCGCTCGCTCGTAACTTTTTCGCTGTACATACGTAATTAGATGCTCGACCGGTAACAAGCTCTCGTTGTTTTTGGTAATGCTAAAGACTGAGATAATTAGTGCAATACGTATAACGAGCCGCGGGCTGCACCACCGACGGAACGGTGTCTTGGCTCTCGCCGGCAAACGTTGGCAGGTCCCGGTTGGCCGCCGGCCAAGCTTAACTGGGGTAAGAAGCGGGCTCTGCGTCACCCACGGCCTGAGAAACTCTTCTCTTTGCGACATCTGCACGTTTCGCTTTTCGCCCCCGGGAGACCTAACACGGCCGGCCGGACTATTGTGTTTGTGTCATCTCTCCGCAAGTGTTCGACGAGAAGACGGTGCAAAACCGAGAGAGACAGAAATGGAGAAAGAGAGCGCGAACTCGACCAACTGACAAGAATCGAGACGACACAATTTTTGCGCGATTAACTATATGCAGCGAATCTCCCTTTTAGAGATTTGCTTATACACTCTTTATAAAAAATTACGAAACAGAAACGCGAACGTCGAAGATGCGGTTCGGGAGATGCTGAAAAAAACAAAACGGAGAAGCGCATCCGAGCACCGAAACCATAGCTCTCGCCGCTATAGTGCAGTTCTTACGAGGTGTTCCGGTTTTCTGAGATTCGCCCGAACAAGAAGGGAAGACGGAAACTTCGCCATCAATTAGTCAGACGTCGGTGCAATGTTTGCGCGCCTATCTGCCGACGGCCTCGGTGGGATTTGCACTTGAATGCCCATGAATAATCATACGAGGGCCATGATCGATCGTGCGTGAATCGGACACGACGACGGCTTCCGTCGTCGTTCCGATTCATCGCCGATTTGACATGACGGTGTTCTCTGCTTCTCTGATGACGCGTCGATTCTGCGTGACGCTAGAAACGTGACGGTAGAAACGTATCACTTTTTAGATTCTTACGTCTCAGTTGTTTCCTTCGTTTCTCAGTATTTACTATTATTAAAATTCTCGGATGAGATTAGGTAAAAACAATTTGATCACTAATTATTCTAATGGGACGATTAAAACTAAAGAGAGACAGTAATTTCGTAGTAGATTAATATACATAGTTATTAAAAATTAGTGAAGTTATTAAAAGAAATAATTTTATGGAAATTAATAAGAAAAAAGAATATAATTTTAAAGAAGAATAATTGTAAGAAAATATTTTTTGTATTAAATTTAAAGAATTAATTTGAAGAAGTCACTTATCAGACATTTAAATATCGCTGCATATAGCTATTTCTCTCTCTCTCTCTCTCTCTCTCTCTCAATGACTCGTTTATAATTGAGACTATTACGTGACGGGAAGTCGCGAGTCGAAATTGTTCTTTTACTTAGTTCACGGCCTGCCACGCGTGTTCGTTTGTTCCTTTCTCATGTCACACGAACGGAAAGCCGGCGAGTCCCGGCAAATTGAATTACATACTTCGCATTTACTCAGGCGTTTCAGCAAACTTCTCGAGAAAGAGGAGGAGAAAGTCCCCTCCCACGTAAGTTTTCTCGTTCGCGCGTCTTCGCCATCCTTGCCTGACGTCACGGAATTTTTAATGATCGCGTAGTACAGGGATCAAAGCGTACTGCGACTACAGCACGAACTATGCGTGCGATAGTACCTTCATAAATTACCGTTTCCTCTCGCGTCGCGTCGCGCCGTTCCCTCGCGTCGTGTTTCACGATGCGGTTTAGTCAAACGCGATGTTGTCCCCGCGTTTAATCTCAGACACTCTCGCGTGTCCGTTTGTTTAATGAGCGATCAGAATTAATCGACGCTCGAATGACCACGTCGAATTAATTGAAGACCAATCCCGCTCCGCCGAATAAACAGAGAGATATTCTCGTCGGTTGTCAATTGAAAATTCCTCCTATTCTTCTCGCTCACATTCCCATGTATGACAAAACATGAGCTTTAAAACGGACGAAAATTCCTCTTTTGTTTCTATGCATTCGTGCAGATCATACGTTCGATATTCCGTGCTGATGTTTTTACTCTCTGTTTTGTTTTTTTTCAACATAAAAAAAAATTAAAATGTATAATTACGTAATTTTTTTGCGATGCTTTTTGAAAAAAAAAAAATAAAATAAAATAAAATAAAAACTTGATGCAACTTTTACATGTTTACTTATTATTTTTACATGTTTGTTTATCAATTGGAAAAATCTGCGATTTATAGATATACCGTGCGTACATATCTGCGTGTAAGCATCGAACAACATAGAGAGAAATACTCGACCTCTATGTCAGATTTTTCAGAAAATGTAGCGCGCGAGGTAGAAAAACGGAGAGTGAACGACGATGTGGTACGACGCGTGTCGGCTGCCAATCGCGCGGGACTCGAAAATGTCGACCGAAACTTCTCGACAATGGAGATCGGTGAGTGAAATGGAAAATTTTTGAAGATCGCGACGCGCGCTCCGAAGAGTCTATCGCTGTATGTATCGGAACGTCGCTCGGTGTGTGACCCGAATCTCGGGATGCGCTTGACACACTTCCCGACGCCAACCCTCGCTTCGCTTTTCGTTCTCTCATCGACGAACTTTATCGGGCCCCGGTCGTTCGATCTTCACGCGAGATTTCCGCGGTGACGAGACGGGAAACATGACGAATCGGTTTCACCTCGGAAAATTCGCGAGTTTCGCGTCGGAAACGTCACAGTCGAATATTTGTTGTCAGCTGTCGCAAATGTTCTCCTTCGACACCCCGAAGACAAAACACAATACACGACAGCGAAGCGTGTAGAACACAAAAGACGGGACAAATGCCGATCGAGAGAAGAATTTTCCCATGAACATACTTGCGCGCTCGTTCGACGTGTTGCGAGACGAAATCCAAAATCGCGCGTTGAGATATATCGCGCCATTCCAACAGCAATGTGGAGTTTGAAATATATTTAAAATAGCGATGTTTTTAATACAACGATATACAATGTGTGTAATGTACGAAGGCAACTACGTGCGATAAAATACAAAAGCGAGCGTTAACAATCGAGAGAGATGAAAAGAGAAGGTTAAACGATTGACGAACAATAGAAAGTCGCGTGTTTACAAAAATCGCAACGGAGATAGAAACGGGGGGAAAATATCGCGAGGGGAAGCCGAGGTTGCGCGTCGGTTATGGCGCGTCGAAAACAAGAACACTCGCTCTCTCTACGAGAGAGAACTAGTGCATGGCGGTTGCTGCTCGTCCGTCATTGTTACGGCTTAATTAAGGAGCGCCCGTGATCCTTGGAAATCCCGAATTACCGGAAGATTGCGGGAGTATTTCCCAATTAGCCGGCGTGTAGAGAGGCGTGCCGGGAAAGAATTATCACGAACGAAGCATCGTCTCGTCGGTTGGAAATTTCGCGAAAAGCGATGTCGGCGATGTTTTCAAGCCACTCGGCGTAAACACAATGTGCCCCTTCCCGAGAGTTATATGTATTATTATTATATTTTCCATCCCCGGCGGCGAATTGCCGTTCGACGAAATTCCAAGCAAGTTGAGAGAACGCGAAATTAGCGAAACACTCGGCAAGTCGAGCCGCGTGAAATCTCTCCGTTTCTAATTAAAACTTTCGATAACGTGCCAAGTTGTCATATCGAGAGTAAGAGAATTATCGCGCGGACAAGAAACTCATGATTAATTCGATACGGAGAGGATACAACCAAGAAAACAGACGAAGGAAATCAAACATGCAAACAGAAGTCTAAGAAAAACAAAACTGGAAACAAGGTCGAACCGTCGAGCGTTCTCACACGGTAATGCTCTTGATTTATTTCTTTTTTCCAATAGCGATGGAAATAGCTTGTATTCAATCAATTACATATTTAAATAACGTTCGTACAAAGCGACGAGAATATCTGCGTATTGTCGATGAAAATGTGTTAAAAAAAGCGAAAAATTAACTTATCCTTCTAGAAGATACAAGTTTCAATATTTTGATGTCGATTTTCGAGAGATGTTTGGACAAGAAAACGCATTTGCGTGTTCAAGAAAATAAAAAAAGAAATAACTGTAGGCTTGTTTTCACTAGTTTCAGGACTTCGTCTTTGTAGCAGACTCTCTTTAGATCGAACGCTTGACTGAACAATTTTGTGAGAAAAGTAAGTTAAAACGAATTCAGATTCCGAGTCTAATTGTGCGAGGATTAAAGACTGGTATAGTTTGTAACAGCTTAGACTTAGAGAGTCTTGATGTCTTTAACAATCTGTGTAACATGGTCTTCTCGCAACTTCGTTTCCACAAAGTGCCACTACGTGCCGGTGTCTGAAATCTAACTTCGCGACATTTGGAAACGTAGGTAGGTACAGCTAACTCCGAAAGCTGGTCTGATGCGAAACGACTTCAACTAACTGCCCAACTGCCGTTGTGATATTAAATATCATTGGCATACGCGCGTGTCACATACCAGTGCTGTACAAGCGAAGCTTGTTGTTTTCGTGCTCCTTAAACTTTATAATAGCGTCGTGTTCGTCGTGCGTTTCTGTGCGCGGGAGTGTTCGACATGAGATTAAATTCGTGTTCAATATGTATATCAGCGGTAAGACGAGGCAATTATGAAAATAATTGACTTTTCGAAAATTAATCCTTACGCTGCGCGGCGAAGTCTAATACAGAGCGCGCGACAGACGATAAACGTTCAATCGAAACTTTTTGCTGCGGCGCGCATTTTGTAGAAAGTATTGAAAAAAAAAAAAAATATATATATATATATAAAAGTGGTCGATACACTGAATTGCATTGCATTCATATAAAACTATATAAATATCGATAATAAATATCGAACTGAAGGCGCCTTCAACGCCATTTGAGCGATATCGGTTGAACTCTTAAAGGCCCCAATAGCAATGAAAAGATTAAATTTCGAGTGTCAATTTTAATTGCACAAAACAATATAAAAATGTTTATTGGAAGTAACATTAAACAATTAATCGCATTTAATTATCATTACGTATATTTCGCAAAAAAAAATTAGAAATCTGAAGCTTACTCGTTATTCATTGAACAAGACGAAGCCAGTATTTTTTAAAATAATTATAACGTGTATTGTTTTACAAATTTAATTCTCTTATTCGATTGCTGTTCTCGCAGCTCTGATTTATCACGTGCGGGAATAGTTGCGCAGTGACAATTTCGCGCGTCTAAAGTAAGTCGCGCGCAACTAATCCGAGTAGTTTAAACGTGCGTTTGGTCCGACGAAAGAGGCGCTCCCTCACCCGCCTTAGAGTTATCAACGTGCTTAACTTTGATTTGAGAGGAAAGTGACTCTCTCTCTCTCTCTCTCTCTCCCTCTCTCGAACGGCACTAAAGTGAATCACAATTAACAAGCCAATTAACAAGGTGCGCCCGACCGAGCTGCGCGATTGCTATTTGCAAACCGTATGAAGATACGTTTAGCTCGGTACCATTTCACGTAGCGCCGTCATTTCCATGTGCAAATAATATTTCGAGTTTCGAGCCAGTTTTCATCACGCGGATTCCAGCTGCTGCGAATATATATATAATACACATATATCTATATCTATACACGTCAAAATCAATTTCATGAAAACATTACGCAATCAACGCGCAATTATTTCTTTTTTCCGTTGCGCGTCGATTTTTAATTGTTACCGGGATAATTGATTTCTTTTTTTTTGTTACACGCGATATTGCTCTCTCGGCAACGAACTATCCTTGGTGCGAATCATTTAAGATTGAATTACTCAGAATCTTACGAAATATTTGCATATTAAGCTGCTTGTCTTTGTGAGCTGAGAGACTCTCTGGATGCTGACATTCTCCGAAACTTAGAGAGAAGCATCTAATTCAGATTCAGCAGCTAGTTTGTCAAAGTTTCAAATCGTCTTTGTCGGTTAACGCGAAACTGTTTTCTCAAAATAATAAGCTCGCTCGCGGCGCAGCTATCCCTCCTCCTCTCCATTATTTAACATAAGACCGAGTACATCCCACACTGCGTTATAATCTTTCTCTTTCGCATCTTCGAATATATATAGACGTTGCACTTCTCTCTCGATGCAAAAAATAGAGAGAGAGAAAGAGGGGGGGAAAAGTTCGTATCTCTGTCCGACGTGTTCTTTTCTTACGGGAGTTTTATTACACCCTCGTGCGCATCACATGCATTCTCTCCGGGCGCGCTTGATTTACGCGCCGGTTCCACAGGATTTCTCGCCGCTGCAAATGGCTTGTCGGGGCCGAGAGTCTGGTCTGGTGCCGCAAATATACAGAGCGCCGGGCCGCGCGGCACCGGTAAACGAAGCAACTTTGCGGTCGCAGTGTCCATTTCGAATTCACACGCAGTCGAAACTGTGTGAGTCGCGACACGCCTCCGCCGATTGGATTCGCCGACTGCGCGCTCCATCCCTTCCCTCTCCCCTTCTCTTCCGAAGAGAACACGCGTTGCTTATAAAACACAAAATTATGTTAATTCCGAGACGTGTTCCGATCGATATTTTCCAAACGCGGCGCGGCAGTGTGCGAGTTACATAGCTACGACCTTTTTCGTTCCGGAGAGTCTCGGTCAGAAATGGAAGAAGTAATCCCCGGGGGGTCCTTCGCGATGATATCTATGCGGAATGTAACTTTAAGTAATGCCATCTCTCACAATTGGATTCTTTTAAATAGACCGGTCCGATTCCCGGTGGGATCGCCCCGATCCGATTCTCGGACCCCATCTCGAGACCTTTTTGCGCGAGCGTCTTATACGTTCGAATCTCTTTTCTTCCGTCGGGAGGGCGTAGGTTCGGATTTACGGATCACGCAGGTATACGGGTGTGACACGAGATTATATGGAACGCACAATCAAACCTCGCAAATTGCGTCTGACGACGCGACGGTCCGCTCTCGAGCCGAAGTTAGCCGAGGTCGTTTACCCTTTGAGATCCACCTGATCGAATATTATCTATTGTACGTAATAAAGCTTCCGGGAGCTGGCTGTATAGGTGGAATATCGTGTGATCGCGATAGACTATGTAATTATATCCTGAGAGGCATTTCACAGCGTTCTCTTACAAAATGTAACTACGGTTGCCCGTACTTTGATAGACTCTCTTCTCCTCAATTTATATTTTAGAAGAGAAAATAATTTTGTACCTGTTTTTTTCTGAAACTAAATTTATGTTTTACCGTATTTGCGAGATTTTATTTTGCGCAAAACACTCGCGTCAAATATGCATACATGTTAAATTGAGAAGAACTTGTGGAACGTAAACAAAAAAAGAAATTAAATAACATTTTTGTTTTTTGAAACACGCGCAAGTTGCTCTCTTGCCCGGGTTAAACTATTTATTTATCAAGTTTAACTTTTAGGCTAATTAACTGTCATTCTCGCACAATAATCGGGATAGTTACATTAATTGCGTTAGCGCAGTAGTCTTTCTCTTCGCGGCGCGCTGTATCCGCCATTTCAAAGCTATTACTCTTGCAAGAAATCTTTCGCGCATTTTCCCCGAAACTTTCTTGCCTTGTAGTTGCGATTTCCCCGTTGCACGTGCCGTGCAAACTTCTCGTTTCGAAGAAGTTTTCCCGTCAAGTAATAAGGGAAGAGCCGAAGGAAAACGAGTCGTTCGTGAAATTTCGTCGTTCCGCGATATATTCAAAAGATCGGTTTTTCCACGATAATGCGTGTTGCGAAATTTTTGCGTTTCAACTTCGAATGTCATGTGAGAATATTAACAAAACCGCTTTTATTGTTTTTCTGTTTCAGGTGAGTTTCCTATACGTTCTCTTCTACACTGCCGAAGGGGTAGTGAAGAGGCGCACGATCGAGGTAGAATTTTCTTATTTATTCTCTTTCGCGCGCAAGTTTTCGCGTTGGAGTTTCTTACAAAGATTTTTAATTAAAAGTAAGGAAATCAATATATTCGCAAAAAAACTATGTAATCTCTCTGTGTGTATATATTATTCATGTACGTACGCGATTCGAGAAAAATAACTAATAACATCCTAATAGAAATATTTTCTCGCAAAATCACGCGCGAGTATGGCGAAAACTGGATTATAGAGAACGCGTTTCCCACGTTGAAAATCAGACAGTTGCATTCAAGATTTCGGGTCGTGGAAATTGCGCGACGATTTCGCGACGTCGTGAGGAAATTTCGCGAGACGGGAGCCTTTTGCTCCCGGTGTATGCCGTTTGCGGCTTCTCTGAAACGCTCGCAGCTGTGTCCTAAAACTGAATAGTCGGCCACAAACGTGACTGGGTGTATGCGTTTCCGCATATATGCCAGTTTTACTTCTAAACATAAACACACGCGACGGTTCTGTGTGATTGCGCCAAGTTCCTTCGAGCTCGCTCAGCGAAACGAGTGAAACGTTGGTGGACACATGGCGACCCGTAACCTAATACAACCGACCCGCTCTTGTGAAATGTATCTTTGACCTCGTTTTTTCCGCGAAACTGTACTTTTTCGTTGTTACTTTTGTAATATTTAATATTACTTTTTTGTTTCTTTCAAAAAATTGTAATCTTATCGCGCGGATAATCTAAAATGAAGACAGGTGGTCATCAAAATGATCCGCGACGATTGGTCTCGATTTAAGCCGATACATTGTACGCACAATGCCGAGACGGCTCGTCGAGAGACGGTATTCACATAACGCTCGCGGTGTTCTTGATGTAGTAGTATTGATATTCAGATTCCTTTCTATGAAGGATATCAGGAAGCCGCTTCGCGGAAGGTAAGCCGATTGGCAGCGAACCGTCAAGCATCCGCATATCGTCTGCCAATCAGCTTACGTGCACGGAAGCAGCAACTACGCGGTACACAGACACACACACACACACACATACGCGAAAGCGCTTGTGTGCTCGGGAACCGTTTCAGCATCTTTTGCGCAAAGGCGGCTTAACGAAACCGGGTAAGATATTTTGTGTAGCCTGCAGCAGCACGTGCTTTAAAGGTGTCGACTAAGTTCGCGACGACGTCTTGACTCCGATAAGCCAATAAACCGCGCGGACTCAAAGGATCCCAACTCCCGCTCGGTTTAAACGGGAGGAAGGGAGTTTAAACCGAGCGAGAGAGAGCAACGGCGGTAAATAACATCGCGGAAAACAACAAAACCCGGAGCCTCGTGAAGTTTTAACGGCGCTGCGCCAGCCAAGTCATTGGCCGTTAGCGCGAAACAACAGAGAGCGTGTGTGTCGGAAAATGGCAGGTTGCATTATTCCCAAGTGGTGAACTTCCAAGCGGGTTCGCGCAACCATTAGCAACGCTAATTTTCCCTATATTTACTCGCAGCCGTCGTAAAGAGTGAAGTTACTCTTTGAGCGAACGCGCGTGCACGATAGCAACACGTGCTCAGGTGCGGTTAACGGTACAAGGTAAGAGGTACGACGTGTAACGCAGTAATGGTCTATTCTGTTTCTCTCTCCCTCACTCTCCTCTCCTCTCCTCTCCTCTTTTCTTCTCTCCTTTTGCGCGCACTTCATAAATACATGAAATATCGAATTTACTCTTAAAACCTACCTCGAATAATTTATTCATACGTACTACATATTTTATTGCTGTTACACAATTGCGCTCACTGTTGCCAGTTAGGTACAATAAAAACGATATGAGAGAGAAAAAATTCCTTCAACTCGAAATGTGACGCAAAGAAAAAAATATCAAGTAACCAAACGCAATTTATTCTCAATGTATTTTTTTTTTTCTTTTTTTTTATAAAACTAAGACCCGCGTATCTGTCTCGCGAGTTTTCTTTGAATAAGACACCGGCGTAAAGCGCAACTTTTTTTTCGTGAAACGCTCGCAACGTTTCGCGAGAAACTTCAAAGAGCAACTTTATTTCTCTTCGCATACCCACCATCCTTTAATCGCGAAACGGGCGACGGAACACGTGTAGTTTGCACGCTACTATCATCATTCGATGGCGGCACGAGGTTGTACGGGCGGATCTCTCTCTCTCTCTCTCTCTCTCTCTCTCTATGCGAGAGATGCGAAGGGTGTGGAGAGCAAGAGTGTGGGTGGTGAGTGCACGAAGGTAACGTAAATACACCTCGCGAAATATACGTGCGCGGAAGTGTAGAACGCTCGTTCGCGCAACCAGCGCGACTACACGTTCACCTCTTATCTCTCTGAGTTCCTTGGCGTGCTCGAAGCTCGGGAGATGTAATTACGGGGCTTTGGGATATAGAATAGAGGAACGAGTGGGCGAGAGAGAGAGAGAGAGAGAGAGAGAGAGAGAGAGAGAGAGAGAGAGAGAGAGAGAGAGAGAGAGAAGAGAGGCTATCTACTTTGTCGATAGCCGAAACTCTCTTCGTACACCATCGCGATGTCTGTTCAACGTTGTGTTCTCGAGAAGTGCTTCAACTGCGCTTTCTCCTGTTTGGTCTTGCCCCGCGTTGACGGGGGAGAACTACTACTCACGATATAGTTAGGGGGGTGGGCCCATATTGCGCGCGGCAGAACTATTCAGGACTACTTTTCTTCTTCCCCTATCTACCTTTCGTTCGCATTCAAATATGAGCGCGCTCCTCGTCGTAGCGGCGGGGAGAAACGGGCGGACGCTTTAATTAACGGGGAGCCGCTTCCCGGTGTTTATTTTACGTTGAAACCGCCGCGTTGCACTCTGTACCGCGAACGATGAGCGTCCTATTGAGCGCGCTCGATTCTCACTCTTTCCCTCCCTGCTCTTTCGGATCATATATATATATATTTCTCTTAAACGCTCGGTACTTAACACAAGCACCGATGAAAGATTTATGCGGCCGCGTCCGATCCCATCCGTGTGTTCTCTCTCTCTCTCTCTTCCCCAAAGCTCTTTCCGCTCTGGCAATTACCGCTGAACCGGACCGGAGAACTGTCTCAGTTAAAATCCCTCGCTCTGGTCAAACTTACCTCGGGAAACAGTGGAGCAACGTTCTGCGGCCTCGCGCCGGAGAAATGGACTGGCAAGGCTGTGGTCGTATTTCCTGTGCAAAACGACGCGGCGTGTCGAGACCGTATGTACGAGCTCTTGTTTCTTTTTTGTTTTTTTTTTGTTTTGTTTCTTTGAAAATATCCAGGCGCGATCGATACACAATATATCTTATTTATGAAGATAACGATATTTAATATCAGGCAGTAAAACAATTTGTGTCAGATTAATTAAATGGAAAAATATTATAAAGATAATACACTGCATTGTCAACAAAATTCTCTTTTAATTGAACAAATTAATTAAATAACATACGAGGCGCTGTTACATATGCGAAACGTTTGTATTATTTATTATATTTATTTTTCCTCTCATACATATATTCATATAATATTTAACATATTTTAAAATGTATTCATTAATTTGATTTTCTATATTTTTTGACATTTTGTGTATATCTTTATAGTACATATATATTTGTTATAATATTTTGTTTGTTGTCGGTTATTCTTGTAAAATGCTGTTTAAAGTTTTCTTTCATTTTCTTTCTTCTGAGTAAATTTCCGTACCAATTTGCGTCTTTAATGAAATTATCATTATTGTACACATATGTGAATGTGTCGAAAAATATGGAAAATTCTATTAATAAATATTATTAAAAATATTAAATATTAAGTATGAATGTATTGCATTATTCGCGCGCGCGCGCGTTTTATATCACGAGATAAATCTGTTCGTCGATTCTTCCGCGTACATCCGAGGCCACGGGAGTGAGGACAAGGGAAACGCGTGGGAATTTTCAAAAAATTGATGTCCCGAGAATAGCACAGCTATACAGAACCCATCGCGGTCTGAACAACGCGGTAACGTCGTTTGCATAGCACCATCGCGCGTCTGGCGCGCGGTAATGTGCAGCATCTTGCAGTACGATCGTCGGAGCCACTCTCTTCTTCTTCTTCTCTCGCACTTCATTCGGGAAAGAGTTCTCGGGTTCTCTCTCCCGCGCTTCGCCCTCCCGTGATAACATCTCTCATTTATCAGGACGACGCTGCATCGTTGTGCAACGACGTCTTAACGTCCGTCCGCCTTCCCTCTCGTACCCTCTTTTCTCTCGCTCGTTCCTTCCTCGAATTTCATGCTATCTTCGTCTTACTTGGGGTGAATTTCCCGGGAGGGGTGGGAAAAGGGAAAGGGTACTCTCGTTTCAGCTTCGCAAAATGCACCGGCGAGACAGATTCTCCCGAGGACGCTCACGCGCGTGCGAATTCGCGGAGCACACTTGCGAGAAATTGCTGTGATTTAAAGCGTCGCGCCGAGTGGCGCTACGTCGAAATGCTTGCTTGGAAAGCGTTAATTATTTACTTTCCGTTTGCCGGAGTAAACACCGATTAGCGTATAATAAGTGAGTCTCGACTCGAAAGTGAGGTGCAAGTCGAAGAGTTTCTTCATTTCACAGAGTTTACGCAGTTTTTTATTCGCAGCAAAAAAAAGATTAACAAAAAAATACCTAATCTATATATATATATATATATATATTTATTATCAATATAGTCTGATGAATTATGATAATATGTATTGATGTATTTAACATTATAATATATATTTGAAAAACACACATTTACGTTAATGTGATTAAAAAAGATTAATGAGAGCGTATTCTCATATTTGCTCGAATTTATTTCAATTGCTTTTAAACGTCTCGCAGTAAATGGCTTTAAATGGATTACGCTCCGTGAAGAGAGAGAGAGAGAGAGAGAGAGAGACCGCCATTATCATTTTTATGATAATAAAATCAAATTAAAGAGCACATTCTTTCTTGAGGATTAAATTTAATCGGGTCATGTATAACCGTGTTAGGAAAAAAAAATTATGCGAGCGCCAATAACACGTTATCAGAGACGTGATATAATCGGAGCGAGGCACGTAACATGGAATCGATAGAACATCGGAGGATCGGGTATCGGTTCGCCGGAAGAGATGTATATACGTGTAAATCGGTGGACGGGAGGGGGGAGGAAGGGGGTTTAAACTACATAGTTGAAAACTATTCTGACTAGGCCAATAAAAGTGTATTGAAGTTGTACCCGGATTGCATGGTCTGTCGACAAAAGAGGATGCGAATGGCGAGAATTTTCGCGACGAGAAGTAGGTCACAAAACCTACCTATCCACCTACCTATCTATCCTACGCCGACTATTTCCCCGAGAGCTCGGGGAAATAGTCGGGAAGTGGGAAAGGATGAGCCGAAAGTTGTCCCGGTAGAAATAAAATCCGCAAAATAAGTCTACGTAAATAAACGTATGATTGAAAGACGTGGCCTCAGGCGGAGTAAATTTGTGCGCTTGCTTCGAGGTCAGTTCTCTCTTTTTTTCTCTCTCTCGCTTTAATGTCGATATTAAACATGTTTCATATTTTTGAGAGAAAACCGATATAAGTTGCGGGTAATAGAGATAATTCCGGGGGCCGACATCGGATGATGCGTTTTTTTACTGCGCAGTTTATGTTGCGGGATATCTCTGTCAACGTTTATTTCCATCGTATATCTGATCACGTTTTATTTATGTATTTTTGTGTGCTTGTTTTTTTTTTTTTTTTTTTTTTTTTTTTTTTTTTTTTTTTTTTTTTTTAGAATTACAAATAAGCGTGTTTGTTTGAAAATACGCGGAATTCAAATATTTTTGGCTCGCTTACCTTTTAGACACTGACTCTTTTAAAGCTGTCCGATATTAAAATAACTCGACCAGAATAAAATTCTCTTCAATTTAACAACGGTTGTAATCGGGAGTATATATTATATTACCCTTTATTTGCATTAATTTGCATAGGGTTGCGAAAGATTTATGTCGCATCCGAGACTTACGTTTGCGTGAGGAACGAATACAGGTAGCTGTCAAGCTGCGCCGCGTGTACACGTGCAGTGCGAAGGGTTAATGAACCGACATAATCGAATTCAGCATGCGTCACACTGTTGCTAACCAGACCCGTGCCAGTTTCGCACCCCTTCTCCTGAAACGGGGTGATATGTACATGTAGCTGCCCAGATTCTTCGATTCGATTGAGATGCAATCCGGATTGGCCGTGGAGCGTAAATTGCCCCCGGTCGTCCTATGTGTGGAATCTGTTACCTTGTTGTTTGTTTTTTTCTATCTCTCTCTTCCCTTCGCATGTTTACTCTCTTTCCCTTTCCCACACATTCACACTTACACACACACACACATACACTCTCTCGCCCTTTCTAAAGCCTGTTTTTTTTCGTCGAAAAATCGAACTCGACCCTGCACGTGACGTGCTTTCGAAGCCGCGATAAATTCCTTTACGTGCCTCCCCGACCGTGGTCGCCATTAACTCCCTCGTCTACGTTCGATTACGTCGACATTCCGCGCGGGATAAAAATCCACGCGCGCGAGAAAAGAAAAGAGGAGCTTTTAACTCCGCGCGTCGGGAGGAAAGGAATTAAATGGATTTTTCCCCGAGTGCCGATATAAAAAAAGAATTTAATGTCGATGACCGGGTAATGTCGATGAAAGATTTTTACGATGTCGGCCACGCACGAGCTCGAACCTCCTTTAGACCGTCTACGTTCATTGCGACCGTTACTTTATACGAGTTTAGGCTCGTTGATCGCAGAAAAACAGAGACCTTATAGCAAAGCGAATTTAGAAACCGCGTAAGATCGATATGGTTTTATTTAACAAGTTAAATTCAGCTACAAGAGTTTTCTCTGAATAACTCGGGCAATAAACAATGTTATATGCGTAATAGGTCATTAAATATGAAACGTGACATTTATATATATGTATATATATATATATATATACTTAATGACGCAATATTATTGATTATAATTACAATATATTACATTATGTATTAATGTATTATTGATAAATGTGTTTGTAAATTTCGAAGAATAAGAAACGCGCAGAAACGAGAAACGTATATCACGTCATTTGCGTAATTAACAATTTGACCTGTCATCGATCGATTTCCGGCTAATAAATTGAGATTCGTTCGTTGAATTTGTATTTTTATTGATTCTTTATAAATCGAAGATTTCAATTGAGAGCTATAAATTCTCGCGGAAGAAAACGAGGATGAAAATTAATGAACGGCTTTGGATTCATGAATTTGTAATTATTCATTACGTAATGGTCTGGCGATAAATTCTGATTTTAACATCAGGAACTAGCGTATTTCGCATAAAAGAGACGTATGCCGAGGAAATATTGCTGTTCCGCTTTTGATAACATGCAATTTTAAGTTAGCTGGCGCGCGCGCTCGCTCGCTTTGCGACGTCTATCGCAAAGCATTTGTTATTTTCCGCGCCATTTAATTCTCCGCCGTGTGTATAAAAAAGTCTCACTTGTGTCTAAGGTACACACATGTGCGCACATATAGAGAGAGAGAGACAACCTTTCGGATGTGTCGCAGAGATGTACAAAATCCGTGCCGATCGCGCGCGCATGCAAATAAACGTTGCAAATACACGACATTTGCGAGGTACTTCGCCAAGGTGCCATCAGATTTCTCGCGGCGAAGATTGGATTATCCCTCGGTGCTTCGGCAGCGTGTGCGATCCGCAAATTGCGACGCGACTGTATCAACCGAGAGTCTAGTGTAGTCGGGGCGACTGTACACTATACAGCCTTCGACTTCGAAGACTCGAAGTCGAAGCGACCTAGCGGAGGTTCTATTGGGAAATTCGGGGTTGCCACTCGGGATTCTCGGTTGACGGCTTCTATGCTACAATCGGAATCCCTTCGATCGGTTGCGTATATCTCAGGAAAAGCGGATTCCCGAAATGTGTGTACATATCGGCCACACGTGTGTGGAGAGTCCTTTGTCGGGACGGACATTTGATCGACATTAGCGAAACAACGAGCGATGCGCGCGAATCGCTCTCCGTTTCTCTCTCTCTCTCTCTCTCTCTCTCATCCTGTCCTGTTCTCTTCGCGCGCTATCTCCCATTCTCTCTCTGGTGTGTGTGTGCGCGCGCGCGCGCGTTATCGATTACTCGCAGAGGGGTTATCACCCCTGGCGGGTTGCGCTTGCTTGCACAGGCCGGTGCACACGCCTGTGCGATCGCGCGCGGCGGCAGCAGCGTGTCCGTGAAATTACAATGGCCGACATCGTGCAGCCTACGGCTGCGTGACGATGTACACCGGCATCATCTTCGCCGTCGATAACGATGTCGAATTAAATGAGCCGCGCAAACCAGCGTTCGATTATTTCGTCCCCGCGATTCTCCTCCCGTCCGCGTCGCCACGGTGTTGAGCGCGCGTTTGACTTCGATACGACTCGTTTGCGCGACGCTCACTCCGCCGTTCTCTCGAGAATTAAAATCCGCACGAACAAAAGTCGCGTGATCTCGTTTTATTGCGTGATTTCGCTATTTTTTTCGCGCTCGTAAAATAAAGACAAAAGTTTTCCTCTCTAGCGCACGATTTCTGCCGTCGTTCGCACAATGGCACGCTGCGGTAACGACAACACAACACCGTTAACAGATTGACGGGCGACCGGTGCTTCTTCCGATTTATCTCGCAACAGCTGTTTACCTTGAATCAACGTTAATCCATTTAAATTTGCACGATGCGCGCGCGCGTGTTTGGGATACAAGGAGATTGTTTTAACGAAAATTTCGAACAACGCGTGTTATGTGTCGCGTTAGAAACGGACGTCGTTCGGATAAAAAGCGTTATTTAAATTCGCGTGTGTAACGATACCTTTTGCTGACATGAACGGTCATACGCGCAATTTGCCGTGGATCTATTACGTTCGATACGGGAACAATATATACCGCGTAACCGAACACTGTGTGTGTCCCGCAAAACTAGCAAGTCGCGCGAACGCGCGTTTCTCGAATAGCAGCGGTAAATTAAACGATATGTGTGTGTGTGTGTGTGTGTATGTATGTATGTATGTATATATATATATATACACACAATAGCGCTCGTCAAACGCGTGAAATTTATTTCGCTCACGATCATAAATGACTCTCGGATGAGTTATTTGCACGTATTTTCGGAATTGCTTGTACACAGACGAGATGTCGGAACGATATAATAATAATTCCACTCGACAATCTATTATTTCCAGTACCAGTTATTATTCTCTTTATCGTTACTCCACTTATTATGCGCGCGTACGTATTATTATTATTTATTTCGTAAATAATATTGCGGATAGGTTTTGATTATATTCGCGGCGAATTATTTCTACATTTATTATGAATCGATTATTATCGGCGATTTAAATTGCAGATATAAAGAACACATATTATTAATAATTAAACGTTATTGTTTGTCAACGCGGACTTATCTGAAAGGTTTTGTCCCATATTTTCTACGTCTATCCGACGACCAATTATAAAATTATTTGGAATATGTTGTTTGCACGTTCCTACAAATAATGAGAAAAATTTATATTGCAGTGCAATATATATACCTATGTAATTTATTAAAAGCTACTCTCGCGCAGATGTTGTAACATAGGTTATACGTATGTATACACATGACAGACATAACACGTTCACATAACAATGTGCATACACAAAAAGTATATTACTTTATTTTCCCGTTCAAGCTAATTTATATGCCGGTCGATATTTCGCGGACGGATCAGCATAAATACTTTAATCGTGTTATAACACGCGCTTTCTGCAGCATCTCGCTCGTAATTATCCGATATCGACATTTTGCGCGGGTTTTTCTACAAAAATACCGATCTCTAGGAAATATCTCGTTTCCGTTGATATGCTTGCCGAGCGAGCGCGGCTCTTGTCACATCGCTTATAATGCACAGACCGTAAAATTGAACGGTGTCGAAATTAAGCAAATATTTGCAAGTTCGAACGTAGATTCGCGATAAATTCAGGATGACCTGATCAACGGGCGGATGTTATCGACAAATGTATCGACGTTCGTGAAAACTGTCGATTGAGCCATGCAAGAAACATATATACACGAAACTCAAAGTAATAATAACAATAATATAATATATATAATTTAAAACCCATCAGAAAAATGTAAAAACTACGGTATTGTGTCCGTGCGCGCGCTTTATATTTAAAACTTTATTCGTATTTATTGAACACTATCGAAAGATTGTTGGAACGAGTCGAAGGTATAAGTAGAAGTTTTCTCTCGTTCCAAGCGATACGTGTGTCGCGTCCATAAGTTTGTGAATTACCCGGGCGCTTCTCCAATTTATGCAAACAGCGGAACGTCGCTCTCTCTCTCTCTCTCTCTCTCTCTCTATCTATCTTTTTTTTCTTCTTCGCGTAACGTGCGCGCAGGTATGTGAGAAATGCATCTGCATAAATGAAGCTGGACAATATATATATACATATACACACACACACACACACACACACACACACACAAAAACACAATATATACACACGCGCGAGTTGACTCGTTATGAACGTGCTTTAATGGTGCGACCCCGACACGTCCCCGAGTTTACCTCGGCCTTATATCTGCCGCTTCATGGGATTCCAGTATACGCTTTTCATCCCTTCAGTTACATCGTAAAACCGTCGTTCGCTCGCCCAACCCTGCTCTCACGTTTCTCTCGGACAACATTCTCCTCACGGGTTTGCTCAACCCGTGGCGATCCCTTCCGCGAGGGCGAGTATAGACGCACACAGTGCACCGCACTTCCTCGTGTGTACTATATACCTTCACGTTCCTATACTATTATGCTATAAATAACATGGCCCATATCTTCTATGCAGAAGCGTTTGCGAGACTAGCTAAACGCTACGTTGCTTACTCCGTTGTACGTGCGATGCTAGTTCTGTGCAAATTCGTCATACGATTGCGAATATTTATTATCGCTCATCGCGAAGCGGTTGCGCGCGCACACACACACACCAATGTTGGAGATTTTTTATCTAGATCGAATGAGATGAAAAATTGACCGTTACACTCTGAAACAAATTTAATTTTCCTTTTATTCGGAAATGCGAACGACCTTTTTATATGCAGTTGCATTATATATTTATACAATTACAGTAAAAGCTATGCGCTATATATGTATCGTCAGACTGAGAGAATTCAGTTTTTTTTTTGTTTTTTAGTTAAACAAAACCTGATTTTATTTCGAACACAGTTTTGTTTTTTACAATAACAGAAAATAACCGCTTGAGGGAATTTTGCGCTTCGATATCAGCTCGAAGAAGAAAATTAAGTCAGAATATATGTACACAACTTTGTCAATAAATAAAACCGCGCTGAAAGCGCGCGGCGGAAGTTTCTTCGTCAATTGGACATTTACAACGAGCGGCAACGAAGAGTCTTCCGATTATTTTTCATTTGTTACGTGATAACGTTCGGGTTTGAAAAATTTTTGTTTTTCAACATAGCGGGAATAAGTTACTCCGATTGTGAGACGCAAATCTCGCATCGCACTCTCGCAGCAAAAAGTGTGTGACACTTTTTTACGTTTGTCGCGAGTACGCGAGCTTTTCTAATGAGACACGTCTCGTTTCTTTCTTCTTCTTTCCAGAAGAACGTTTTCTACACAGCGGTTTCTACAGTCGGCGACAAGCGATACATCTCGGGGGAGAGACCAAGAGACATAATAGTGTTTTGCTACCCGGCAGCCGCGCGCGCCCTTACCATTCTCTCTTCTCTCCCTCGAATTCATCCTCTTACTCGCATTTATAATATTCTCGCGCGCCCGCCTCAGCTCGCCCTTAACGCGAATGCATTACAGGGGCGCTCAAATTACCGTCGCGCACTCTCTCTCTCTCTCTCTCTCGTTTTCCTTGCTTTTTCCGACGCAACCTCCTATCCAACGTTTAAATCCGTCTTCTGAATCTTCTTTCCGTCGTCTCTCGTTCGCCGCGCGAAAACGGGACACAGATAAGATTGATTTTTTTTTCTTTTTAGCGCGAGAGTGCACGAGATACAAGTGGAAGCTATTTGGATTAAGCAAGAGATTTGTTTGAATTGAAAGAAAAAGCGCCTCTTTCTCTTCGTGCTCTCCGCAATAGAATTCTAACATTTTTCTAACAAATATATTTTTAATATCTTGTCAATGAAGACAGAAAAGTGACGGAATCAGAAAGGAGGGAAAAAAATGAACTTCGTGTATACGAGCATCTATTTTAACTTTGTTTCAAAGGCATCGATTCCTCGTCGCTTCGCGACGTCATTTCTCCACTTTACATTCACAACACTCTAATTATTTGCGCGTATCTCTGCCGCGAATCGATTCAAATTGCTACGTAAACTCGCATAAATTTGCGGCTGCCCATAAATCTCGAATATACCTCCGGCAGAGTATAACGTGCCGCGGGGGCGTAAACAGTGCCTGATAGTTCAACGTCTCATGTTTCAACGTCGTTATAGGATATAGCGCGACGCGGGTTGCGCGCTTCGTAGTCAAATTTCACGTGACTAAGGAGATTGGGAAGCTTCGCGCCGTCAATCACCGAAGCTGTGTGTACCGCTGCGCGGGTCTCTTCCTCCGGCGGAATTTGACAGTGAGTCGTCGGTGAATTCGCGCGCGAGGGTCACAGCGACGTAGGGATACGCGCGCGAGAGGATATCTACGCGGGTTCGAGAAATTGTGCGTTCACGTCACATTCGTGCATCCAGCGCGCGCGACAAAACGGATATCGATCTTACGACGCGCGGACCGACTCGTCTCTCGCGAGCTCCGTCACGAGAAGTCGGCGCTATCGATCGAGAAACGACGCGACGCATCTCGAAGCGACGGAAACGACGACGACGACGGCGCGTACATTTCGGACCGGGAGATAAATTGCATCGCGAGCGGAGGTACGTATTCCGGGGCATTTACCTATCTCTCACGGCTCTAACTTCGTTACCGAGGCGAACGGTCGAATCTCATAAACGCGCGGGGCGCGCTTTGCAATCTGACGTATCGTCATTTATCAAACGGCAAGACAGAGAGAAAAAAAGAGAGAGAAAGACAGACAAAAACCGAAATTAAAATTCGCTTCCTAACCCCTGGTAACGTGAATACGTACACGCGAATACACTGATTCCGTTTCCAATCGTGTGTTGTACCTTTTTTCCTTCCTCTCACATGTTCACGTTTATATTTGCTGTCTCCGATTTCTAAAAGCTGAAAATTGATTTCGCCAGTCGTCAAGCGCGATAAGTCGATCTTTCTCTTCGATTTACTGAGTGCGATGTGTATTTGTGTGTGTGTGTGTGTTTTCTCGCTACACAAAAAATTACGAAAAATAACTTGGAAGCTATTCATAAGCTTTTGAATTAAACGGTTTAGTTACGGAGCGGTAGTTTAATTGGAGAGAACGTCGATTAATTCGTTCTCTGTTCTGTGTCTCTCCTTCGCTTTTCGGACCATGTCTAAATTTCGATGAACGCAGCTCCAGTTAGTTTTTAATTTGTCATCGACGCGCGGAGAGCTCTGGAATTTCATTGCGTTTCCCTTTGAATTGATCGCGGCATTCTAATCGCATTGTCGCGTCATGCTATGTTCCGGTTAATCTTGATCGTTAATTACATTTGCAAAACAAAAAATAGCACGAAAATATTGCACAGAAATATGAAAACAAACAATATTATTTTCTAAAAATGTCTAAATATTACAGGGTTGTCTACACGTATGAGCACAGTGCGCGCGGTTTGCCCAATAAATGCAAATCGCGTGTTTTCATTCGAAAAACCATATTTCTAACACGAAAAATCAAAGTAAACAAATACCTTCCGAGAGCTATAGACAAAAAAGAAAAAAAAAACAAAATTTTTTGTTGTCGAAAACTTTGATTTGCGTGAAAATCTGCAAAACGGCCAATAAAAGCGATATTTGCTCGCACGTTGTAAATATAAATACAAAGACAGATACATATAGAAGCGCGTACGCGTGCACAGTCGTAAAATATAAATATATCAGTGCCAACCTTCAACCGGAGGAACAACCGTCGCGCGCGCGTTTACTTCTCACTAATTCCGGGGACGGTTCGCGTATACACGTTTATTGCGTCCGGTTTTTTAATTAAACGCGAAACCGCAGACATTTGTTTTATAGATGTCGTCCTCTATATGGCTTGTGTGCCGCACACGCACACACCGCGCGTACTGTCAGTGGTGGCGTGTTTGACAGTCTCACTCCCCGCCCGCGATGGCTCGTTCCCTCGCTCACTGTCACATCTCTCAGCACTTATGCTAATAACGAACCGCTCCGGTATTATCTACTGCACCAGCGATGGGGACACGTTGGATTATATACTCTATCTCTTTCTTTTGAGAGATTTTAGACGCGCGAAATCAGCAACCGGGGGTCGCGCATTACATTCTGCGATATCTTCTCGCTGAATAGCAGAAACATCTAACTGAGAGACACGAAAGAGCGAGAATAGCGCACCGCGCTTCTATATATCTGCTTGCGTTTCGCGGAGCGCAATCTGGAAGTTGAATCGCGTATAATTTTCCATCCAAATTCAACGGGAAGGAGAGAAGAGTTTTCACACACGTGAGCTCGTAATCACGTGAGTGTGTTTCCGAGGCGTGATTGAGGCGCTCGAAGCGCCTGTCAGAAGTAAGGAGTAAGAATTGAATGGATTTATTGTTTCTTCTCAGAATTTTCTCTATTCTTCGAGGCGGAGATTGTATGGCGTTTGAAAGAGTGGACGCGACTCTAAGTGAAGCATCTCGGTTTTCCGGCGAATAAAAGCGTTTGACAGACCGTCTTTCCCCGCGTTTCTCCATTAGGACCGAGATAACGCTTTCTCTCGCGCGGAAACCGATAAAGCATTGATAGACATTTGGCAGCGCGGAAGGCGAATCGGAAAGAGAGAGAGAGATAGATAGATAGATAGATAGATAGAAATACAGACAGAGAGAGAGCATAATTTGCATCGTGGAATATGCGACTGATCGATACTGAGTTGAAAGGTCAGTTAACTCGAATACCGCGGGCAACAGACCGAAAGTAACTCGGCGCAATAAACGGACGAAGGAAAGGCGCGAGAAGTAATTTTCTTTCATTGTAAATTCTCCGTATCTTTCTTGCAGCAGACGGTATTTTCTCTACTTCTTGGAGTTTTGTGTAACTCTTTGCGCGTCACGAAATGTCGAGAACGATTGTGATCTCGCTGATCGAAACGATATTCAAAGAAGTCGATCGTGTAAAAGCGTAAAACACTGGATGTAGCACCGGAAAATTTTAACATCCGGTTTTATTTCAAACTTTTCTTCTCTCCTCTCTTCCCTTTCTTTCGTCTATTACATTCGGTGAGATTTTTTACGAGAGAGTCGTGATGGAGATCGATTACCTCGAATAGAATTTTATTATTCTGGCCTTTGCGCGCGGCGCGTTTGCTTGCTTTTATTATCTCGGACGGAAATACAGCGACGGCGACTTACAGTTATTGTCAGCGAACTAAAGCGAAGAGAGACGACGAATGAAATTGAAGATAAAGATGGAAACTTGATGTTTGCCATCTTTTTCATGTTGTTTCGTCGGGTTCTCATAGTTGGAAATTTGGTCTCAGCTCGTCTCGCGTCGCGTCGTCATATATTTCACAAAATAACTCTAAGGAGATCTATCTGACTTACAGCTCAAATAAAACTCATGTATATAGATGTATAAAATATGTAACATCAACTCAAACAACAAGGTTTTAAATGTTATTTAGCGTATCGTGTACAGAGAGCGACGTTTAAAAAATAACGAAAACCGTTTTAAAAATAACATTATTTTCTCGGCGCACGAGGTAGAGAGAGTAAAAGCGCGTCGATTTTAAGTGAAATATTACTCGACGTTGCGTAAAATGGACATTAAAAAATTGCGAGATTATTTTATCGGCATCTCTCTCGGCGTGGTGTTTTCTTTGCGTTCATAATGCCGCGATTACTTAAAAAGCCGTTTAACTCGGATGATAAACGCTACATTCGCGAGTTTTCGAGATGAGATTTTCCACGCACCTGTTATCTCGCCTTTTTCTTACGTAACGTTCAAACACCCAAATCAAAATTAAGATAAGAGAAGATAAGCGTGCAACATTGATTGCGCGTATACTTAATTAGTCGTATCTCTTTTTTTTTCAGGATTAGCAATCGAGATTGAACAAGCGTTTGTCAAGCGACAAATTGAGATGTATTGTCTTTAGCGTCGCGAGTGGTGATTAATAGTCGGTGGAGTGTCGTAGCGCGTTTTTTTTTCTTTCTTTTTTTTACGACGCGACAATTCGTCTGTATAGTATATATCTACAGGTTTCTCAACACCAATCCGTGCCGTCTCGAGAGTTTTCCGAGCCATCTCGAGATCAGAAAAGTTTCGCACGGCAGATTTAATCAACTTAATCGAGGCCAGGTCTCTCTTTCTCTCTTTTGTTCCCCTCGCGAATTGTGTGTGTGTGTGTGTGGGCTATACTTTTTGGCTGCGACAACTCTTCTCTCTCTCTTCCCTTTCCCCCTTTGTTGTCGCACTTCCACCATTCGGTAATCCAGACTAAGTGCGCCACCGTCGTACAATGCAGTACTCGAAAAGCATTGGTATTAGCGCGAACGCGCGCTCACGTGCACGCGCTCAGGTGCTTAAAGATTAAGGAGGAGCTCGCCTAGCGAACAAACGTGTGGCGGTAGGTGGTGTCCCTTAATTCTCGCCAGTTAACGAGGGAGGCGCACGATTTTCACTCCCCGATTCTCTCTCTTGCTCCCTCCCTCCCTCTTTCTCTCTCTCTCTTTCTCTCTCTCTCTCTTCCCATCTTTCCTAACGTCGCCGCGAATTAATGATCCTTTACGTTTAAGTAACCGTTAATCCGTCAACGCGCTCGCCGCTCTCATGGATTTTCCTCTCTTTCTCTCTCTCTCTCTCTTTCTCAGCGCAGTTACGGATCGTGAAAGCACAATTTACACACACCTGTTTAGAACGCTTTGAGATATCAGTAGAGAGCGCAGTTTTGTGCGTTAATTTTTTTGTTTTAATATTATTAATTTACACACGTCGAAGGATGTTTAAATTAATGTAACGTTCTTTGCGAAAAACGCGAAGGACGCGTTTTGCAAATGGTGAAAATTATCGAAGTACTCAGCTGTGTGTAATCGCGCAAGTGTCCGGATCTAATAGCGTCCGGTGCTTCCGGCGCATTGTAATAATCGACTAATGAATTTACGTTTCACGCGCATCGCGTAAAATCTCGTGCGAAGCTGTAATGCGATCATCGACCGTCTAGTTCTGCGCTAATGGTGTTGCGAGTTCAAAGTACATCCGCGCGCGCGTTGCGTTCCTCCTCTGCAGTTGTAATTGCATTTCCTTCCGTGGAAAGCTGCCATTGCAGGCGATAAGTCGTTAAACGCACTTATATATCGGCACGGGTATTCTCTTTCTTTTTCTTTCTTTTTCTCTTTCTCTCTCTATCTCTTTATCTCTCTATCTCTCTTTCTCTCCGCGCAAATAATAAGATAATGTTTGCGTAAGAAAGTTGTCGGTTTTTTTATGATACCGCTATTGTGATACCGATAAAAAATCTACTTTACTCGATTTTTTTTTGTTATAAATGTGTAATGGAGAAAATCTGAAAAATCCTCTTCTCGTGATAAACGACTTTGCGAAGAATACATCATAAGTAAAGATCATCTCCTCTTTCAACTGTGTGTATGTATATGATTCTTTAACAAACTTGAAATTGCCTTTTCTCAGTACATATTTGACTTCTATCTCTTGCGCGCACGCGCGCGTATCTTTATAATTAATGATCAAATTAAAGTTTTTGTTTTTATTAAAGTGCATTTCTTTCAGGTTAAAAATAAGTTATTCCATTGTTTTCTTTCCGTACTCTTTTTTTTTTAGTTTAAGAATAATGATGCGCGATGCGCGCATCTTGCACACACAACCGTCGGTGATGTTTTCGCTGCCGCTATTTATAGCCGCGAAGAAAACGTTGCGCGCAACGTTTCTGATATAAACCCCTGTTATAACACACACACACACACACACACGTGTGTCGCGACAATTTACGCTGAGAAGAAAAGTAATGCCCGTCGGATTAACGCCCGGCTACCGGAGCTGCAGAATAAATATCGTTTGTTGAGCGGCGACGCATATACGCGAGGCTAATCGATGTTATTTCTCGCGTATCGAGCGCTCCAGTGCATCGATTGCTCCCGGTGATGAATGTGACGTCGCAGATGGTCGGATGCGCCAGCATCCACGATGCCGGAGCAGATTTAATCGTTGCACGTACGTCGTACAAGAGAGAGAATTAAAGAGAGAGGAGAGGAGAGAGAGAGAGAGAGAGAGAGAGAGAAAGAGAAAGACACGGTTCTGTGTCACACGCGATGGAAAAATATTTCCGTAATAAAAGTCTGACTTTTAGTCACGCGCGCGAGATAAACCGCGCGCCGTTATAACATCTCGTTTCGTAGAAAAGAAACGCCGTTTTCGGATTTCACTTCGTTCCGCGCACACAACAGAGCGATGAATTCTCATCGACTTGCCATCAGCTCCCGATGGTTGGTTTTTGCTCGGGAAAACGCGGGGATGATTTTCTCCCGCGGAAAGATGCACAGATAATGTTCGCACCTTCGGGGTGATTAAGGGATTAAATTCTCGAAGCTTCCGTAAGAAGCAAGACGCTAATCCTCTCGCTCGACAACGTCGAGCCCGCAACAAGCGCGAGCCATAAATTCCTTTGCAGCCGCGTTCCGGTTACACAATCGTCTGGCGTGGATTTTGTCGGCTGCGCCGATGCAATCCCTCGACGAACACGCGGGAGTTTGCTCGTTCAAATAAAATCCCCGGTACGGCCGTACGTATAGCTATACGCAAAAGTGGAAGCCCGAAAACAGTTTCTCGTTGTTTTCAGTTGACGCTCTCGTCGATGTATAATCGCGCTTATCTCGAACGCGTTTGTCGTGAACTCGTAAGACTTTGGGAGAGACATATTCGAGTCAAAATTACATCGCGCGCGGGAAAAGAAAAAACACTTTAGCTGGAAAAACAAGAATATCACACACAGAGCGAGAAAAATTCAAGAGTTTCCGTCCACGTATAACAGGACTTTCTCGTATACGTACGCGCGAGATTTCTTATTGAATAAAATATACGCAATATCATAACTACCATCTTTCCCTAGAGAATCTTATCTACATTAATATGAAGGATGGGTTTTCTGTCTTGTTTTTTTGTTTTTCTCCGCCGGGCGGCCGACACGGAATGACGTCTGTGGGACAAAGGACACGTTTCGTGCGAAATTCACGAGCAATATTAAAATAACGTCACACGATCCCCTTGCCGATGATTTATGTCGACAACGAGGAGCCGAAAGGAAGAAGAGAAGGCCCTCTTTCTGTCTCACCGTCTCGCGTCCAGCCCCCTCGCAGAGAAAGGCGACTACGAAAGACGATAAATCTTGCATACGTCCCCTCGTCGCAATGCCGTTGCCAACACATACACACACACGACCTTACACTGTCTCCGGTTTTTGCAGGGCGAAGCAAGGACCATCGACAGCGACCGAAGTTGCACTCATTGTCAGCGAAACGCGTTTATTTTTTGTCGATAGCGAATATATACTTCTCGATTTCGCCTCGATTAGCGATGTCTCAGCTAATATTCAACGAATGTGCAATTTATAATAAATTAATTTCTCAAAAGAACGACTCACGAGATTGTATTTTGCGGAATACTTAGCTCGAAAAATCGCGAACGCGCGAAAATTTCTGCGCGGAAGAGTAGTTGCTTCTGAAAATGATAACGAAGACTCATCGGAATGAATTATTAACGAGACGCGTGCCTCCACTTCATCAATGAAATGATTAATGTTTATTATGTATCCCGTACGGTACTTTACACGATATATGAATAGCTTTTATCTGTCAAACGCGAAACATAAATGAATTATGTCGGCGCGCTGTATTTCAGCACATTTTGGAACAGAAAGAGGGAGAACAGTTAACACGACGTTATTACATATTGGAAAATGTGGGTCATATTCGTGCGCGCGTATTTGGTGAAATTCCGAAAGGGTAATATCATCGAAACGCAATTCCGCGGACATCCCGTTTTCACTAAATCCTATTTGCCACGAGAGAAAGAGAGAGAGAGAGAGAGAGAGAGAGAGAGTGAATTAGTTGATTTGTGGTTTTTATCTTAAAAGGAAAAAAATTCGTTGCGGGATTTCCAGAAATTTGTTACGATGCGCATTGTATATGTGTGTATGTGTACATATATGTATGTGTATTATATTGTTGTGTAACAAGGAATCGCGCTCGGAACTGCATTCGGTGTAACTTCGTTTTATTTCACGTCGCCGAGCGTGCACGCAAGAAAATTGAATGCACTTCCGGAGCGCCGAGCGTTACTCGTGACGTGCACGTCTCTCCTTTGTCTTTTCCGCGTGTAGCTTCTACGACAGATGTTTTAACATTGTAGGTAACAACGGTTTGTCAACCGGCGAGGAAAACTTGCTGTGTGCGTCGCGAGATACGCGGTCGCGCGGATATTTTGTTGGAAATTTTTTGTTGGTCGGTTGCGCGATGTTGGTGATAATGACGTATTTTCGAGTCTGTTAAATCGAGAGAACGAAAGAGAGAAATGTTACATGACATGTGCACACCACAATGTATTTATCGCAGAATGTTCGCGACGTTAATATGTATGTATATATATATATATATATGTATGTTACTCCTCATTACATTGTCGAGCGACTCGCGAACCGACTCCATATCGAAAAAGATGTGCGCGATTGTGGATGTGAGGCTCGAGGTGTGTATTTTCCTCTCGTGCGGTACATAAGATTTAGTTTGCGCTTCGGCGGAAATTAATGAGAGAAAAAGAGAAATTTCCTTTAGTTATCCGACCGTAATTAGCGGACTAATGTTAAACTCTGTGTTTCTAAACTAATTCAATTAAAGCCTCTCTACGCGGCGCGGCTATACTTTGTGCTCCTTGCCAAACAGCGGCGGAGTTTGGGGGTTAAGCGTAACTCGCGCAACTTAGCGAAACTTATGTGATTTGGCACTTGGTTGAGAATACGAAAACAGACGATACAGAAAAATTTAACTCGTACGTTCAAAAAAAAAAAAAAAAAAAAACAAAAAAAATTAAATCGGAATTTCGATTTGCATGAAATTACGACAGTTGTGAGATTTGTAGTTTGATGAATTAGTTTTTCGAGTTTTCGAGATTGTCTAAAAAATACTTTTTTAAGTGCTTATCGAATTATTGCGATAAATGCGAGAGGATAATTGGCGATAAATTTATCAATTTGTAAACATTATCTCTGATAAATTGTTGCACGTGCAATTTCGCGAGTGCGATCGAGTTCTGAGGTAAAATTTTTGTAGAAGAACGTTCTGCTATTTGATATATCTGTGAAGGAATATATATATATATGTGCATTTACATGTGATATATAACATAGCTTATATATTTCCGGTTGCAGTTAATCCGAATCGTCGACACGAGCGAAAGAACCGGGCGGCTATTAATCGACGATTCTCGGGTCTCTCGCGCGCGCGAAAGTATTATTCTGTGAAATCTCAATATATCGGGAGGGAAGAGTCGGCGGCTAAATAGTTAAATTATATAATGGAGGTAGACAGGGTCGGCACACGTGAAATTGGGTCAATTGATTCCTCCTCCACTGTCGTTACGGTCTCTCCGTTAACACCCGCCGGATCTACCAAATCCGCTAGTAATCGTTTCGTCCCGCGTGCGATATATATCAGGAGAGGTTATATATCTCCCTCAATGATGGAACAAACTAATTTGACGCAAATTGTTATTTGTCAAACGTGACGTCGTGCGCGAGATTTGCTTCTTCGAAATTCAAGCGGGAATTATTATATAATTTAGTTTTTAGTTAACCCAACGCGGCGCTCCAATTGTCTCTTGTTTGTTGCAGTTGAGATTTTGGTAATGCCATTAAATTCTGGTTGCGTTCGAGCGGAAACGTAAACTCGGATGCGCGATTTGTAACTTGTAATCGGTAAACAAGCGCAAACTTAGTCGATCGCAACTCCAACGTCTGTTAATCATAGCGTGCTCTGTGTGTATGTGTTTCTAGTTACGCGTATCGATTAAATATATCTACGCACATATGTATCTATGTATGTAGTACGTATTTGTACGCTCTAAATCGAACGCAATTATTAATATTGTAAATAGTAACTGGAGAAGCGATTTACTGGATATAATTGTGGAAGAAAGGTTGTTATTACGTCGAGATTTTCTCTTTTTTCCTAAAATATATCCCACACTAATGTGTCGAACGCTTTTTTTATTCACACTGTACGATTTGCCAAAAGCTTGTTAAATGCGTCCATCCATTGTTCGATTATCGCGAACGTTACTACAACGCCGCGAGTATAATAATGACAAATACCATCGTCTGTTCTACTTTTCGCGAGCGACATCTCGCGCTTCCGTAAATTCTCGCTTCGCGCGCCCAAGCCGGATCCTCCGTCCTTATCCCGGTGTTAAATTCCCGACGAATTTTCAAGAGCGAGCGCGAAGGAGGAGAGAAACGAGGAGAGGAGAAGAAAACGTCTTCCATTTTACTTACGCGAGATCCTCTTACGACGGGAATCAACACGTAGATCGGAGAAACGCGTGCGCGCGCGCCTGGTCGCAAGGAGGAAAAGACATTCCACGTGGGGCTGATCGAACGTGTATGTACCAAGTCACACAACCTCCATTTTCACCCTTCGAGTCACGAGGTGGTAAATCCTCAGTCCCCGGGGCGAACTTCGGTAAACATCGACGTTAACTCGGGAAAGACGAAAGGGAGAAACTCTCGCGGATGGGAAACGAGAGAGTAACGGAGAGATAACGCGCGGGTCTTCCTTGCAAGAAAGGAAGATCTTATCCGTGGAAGATGTGACACGGGAATTAACGTGGTCAAATGTGCGGAGATACGTATCGATAATCTGCTACATATCGCGCGCTGGCAAAAAAAAAAGAAACATCACGTTTTTTTTGCGGCCAGTCTTGAATCGTAATCGCAACGGGAGAAAAAGAGAATAAACCAACTTTTTGACCCTAAGCGTGGTTTTTGTTTTGCCGCTTATAATCTGATGTACTCGATAAGAGATCATCGTGTTCGGAACAGCAGTCCGAAATGTACTTCTTTAAAGTAACGGATGTTATCAATTTCCACTCGTATCTCAAAATGAAAACCGATCTCATCTAAAACCAATCATATTCTCGCGAGATTAAATGTGTCTCTTAAATTACGCGCTTGTGTGAAAAATAGTCTCCGAAAGGCACACACTCAATTTTTTCCCTTCATAAAAAATTACAAATGCCATTAACCTTTCTCATTTCTCTCATTCGTTTCGTCCCGTATCGGCGAGAGATGATCATTTGTCACGCGAGATAATAAATTTCCTTCTCTCGTCTCTCACATAGTTCGCGACAGTAAACACACAGTGTCATTTGAGAACCGTGAATCTTTACGTCGCATCGAGACGCGACGGTGCTCGCTCGCCGCTCCTCGACAAACTAGTTCCATTAATTAGGTCTCGAAGTTTTTATAAGCTTGTTACGTCCGATCGATGTGAGTGTTTACCAAGACGCGCGATCCCGAAGTGGTCTTCAGAAATGTGTGATGTATAAATCACGGTCTTTCCGAAGGAAGGAAATTGCAGCGCCGCGAGACACTTCGTCTTCGTACAACTTTAAGGATGTTGACAAGCGCGCTTATTATCTATCTTTGCGGAGCGCGCGCGCATGAGCGCCCAACAAAAATTCAGGTCGCGTGTAAACTTTTCTTGGTTTACATGCAACTTCGGTTTCGTTATCTCCGTTGACGATCGAATCGCTTTATTTAATAATTAATAAAGCGTCGTGCTGCACGTCGTATTACTACGGGAGATATCTGTTACAACGCGCGTGTCGTGGTCGTAGCGCGCGCTCCATTTCTCCGGAGAGACGGATATATATACATGTATGTATAATCACGCGATCGTTATATTTAAATGTGAATATGATGAAGCTTGGCGGGGCGCTAAAAAGTTTTGTAACGCTGAACTTCAGACGCTTAGAGCGAAGTTGGGGTTCATTTCATTTCGCGCGGCTTTATGAATTCGTTGGCTGCCGCATTGTTTGAAACTATTTCGGGAATAATACTAATTACGTGAGCAACCGTCCTCGCCGGCGTTATACACGTCGCGGGGTGTATCTGTCGGTTAATTCCCAGACCCTCGCCCTCTCTTATTGCATACACACATACACGTCTCTCCGCCGCACGATGACTAAAGAGGGACTTCCACTGCGGACTCTATTTTCGTTGCGACGGACTGTCGTCCGACTCCTAAAAGTGGCCACTTCTGGACGTTGTAGATTGCAGATTCCACGCATACGTTTGCGGATTAGTTGGCGGAAGCGTATACATGCAAAATTGGACTCGCCGCGTAGCAACTATAAATTGAATTATTCAATGCGCGCGCGTGAGAGCGAGAGCGCGCGGTCAACGATTTATGTATTCCTCCTCGAAGTTTACAGATCTGTTGCAATTACGTAGTTCATATACATACATATATTTATAGATATATACATATATACACACATATTAAATTTACATCGTCAAATTACCTTGGAGCTAGATGTTAATTAAGATTAATATTTAATTGCAAAAACTATACAGGGAGGAATACATAATCTCACTTAATCGGAACTCGATCTGCCGAACGTATCATATCTCTCTGAATAATTGCATTTAATTTTCACCTCGATTTAATTACATATATAATGTGTAATTTAGAGATTCACATAATTAAATTAAATTTGATAGTATCCCTCGCACATTGTTTTTTTTTTTTTTAATTCTTAACAAATACTTTTATTAAAGCGTGTTACAAACGATAAGTGCATCAAAATGAGACTTTGAGGCGTAGTTTATGTTTCTGGAGTTTTCATTCTACCTGCAATTGCTGCGGGATGTCATTATTTCTGACGCGCATGCGTTACTCCATTTATCCTTCGGAAAGTCGTAATTATATAATGGGTCTTTTTTTATTCCCGACTGTGTGTTGTCAACCTTCGGTTGACAAAATACGAAGGAGAGCATGTGTGCGTTTTAACAAGCACAATTTTTTCTAATCTACAAAAAAGTCAATAATCCGAATTTCAGCATATACTATTGCCTTTTTTTTTTTTTTTTTTTACAAAAACGCGACGTGCACACGAGAATTGAACGGACCATGTGTCTATCGTGCGTGTTCATAAACCGTGGAACGAGAGGTCCATCGGTCCGTGACGAGTTACGTCCCCCACGAACGCGTTGTTTCCTGTGAACGGCATAGTAGCCGGCTACCGGAAACCAGTTCCTCTCCGTCGATATTGCAAGAGGAGGGATACGTAAAATTGCTCGTTGGTCGATGCCAGACGCGATTTGACAGGAAGTATGACCGAAGACACATAAATACGATTTTGCTGGCTTTTTTTTTCGGTTTGCACGACGTTTTCCTCGGCAAGGAATGGAAATCGGGAGGATTTCGTCCAACGTCTCTCCCTTCCAAGTCCGTCGATAAAACGCTGGTGTCATCCGTCACTTTAACGTGACATTTAAGACTGATACCAGTGTGTGTCAAAAACTTCTGTTCAATGCGGCTGTTCCGAGAAATATATTTAAAATGTAAGATTTATTCAAAAATTATGTACCCCTTTTTTTTATACACAGGTTTGATGTTAAATTTATCAGCTTTTACGCGCAATTTCGCACTTTTTCTCGCGCATAACTTTTAAATAAATGACATCTATATTTATAGTTACGTCAGGGGACTGACAAACAGGCAGTGGTTTTTCGATGTAAACGTGACAAATATCGTTACGATTTCTTTGAGAAACGTAGACGTTTCTTCTTTTGTGACAAATCGAACATATTTTCTTTCTTTTGTGGCAAATTGAACATATTTTATCATGTAATATACATTACATTGACATGTCTAAACAAGAGAGAACGTTTCTTTTTGAAACAAAAGTCCGAGGAAGCTGTCGGCAATGGGTTTTTCTTTTCGACTGGCACGGGTCGTCGTAACGTTTCATCCCTGACTTCCTTGAACGAGAAAATTACGTCGCGTAATTATTTTCCTTCGTATACGCGACGGTGCAATTGTGATGCAGCTTTGTTAGAGCGTTACGAAGAACGGGATTTGAACGTGAGAAATATCATTCTTTAAGACGCGGCGAAATAAAAGGTGAAAATTGAATTTTTCACGCATTTTCGGCTTAATTTCATTCTCGGCATCGCGCCGTCCATTCGTCGCTGAAAGCTGGTCATTTTAATTACCGCGTTACGGGGGTCGAATCCAACAAAAGAGCACAACGCGAGAAGGGAAGGAGGAAAGGTGAAAAAGAGGGTAAATAGAGAATGTGAGCGACGTACGGGGGTGGCGGCTATTCCGGCACACGGTAATACCCTACCGCGCTGGGACGCCGAAGCAATTTCACTTCGAGGTTTTTCAAATCGCCGGGACTTTTCCTGCCCGGGACGTTTCATTCCGTGCGTTCGCTCGCTCGCGCACGGAAATGAAATCCTTCCGAAACTGGTTGGAACAGCGGATCATGCGGATCTGACCAGCTTGGGAAACTACTGTCGTCGCTCTCACTCTCTTTCTCTCTCTCTCTCTCTCTCTCTCTCTCTCTTTTTCTTTCGCTTTTTGTCACGAAAAGCAAACTCGACCGCGCAAAGTATCGTCCGCGGTCGTATCGCGATTGCTGATCGTCGTCGTGTCGAGAAATCCGTCGCTATATATTCGTTTAACGCGGCACGAGTCGACGGACGTTCATTAGCAGAATTGAACATTAGCGGAAAGCACAATTGCGCGCTCGGTTGCGCGCTTACGAAATTCTCGAGATCTCTTTCGCAACAAACACCGCGAGTAATCGCGTTGATCCAATTTATTCGAGTCAGTATAAATGATTCAGTTTTCTTTCATTGCTCACGACGATGCGCCGCGTAAACGCGTAATGACGAACGCGCGTGTAAAGTGGAGAGACCGATTGTGCTCCACTTCACCTTAATAGAGCCGCGGCGCGGAGGATCTGCACGGATCGCGCGATAACGCAAAGGCGGGTTATAACGACGGGGGGCCGATTGATATTTACGCCCACGGATTGTCAAAGAGCACAATGGCACGTGCACTGACCCGTTTTCCTCAATAACCACATCTGATGCGCGTTTACCTTGGGATTTAATTTCGCTCTGACGTAGCGTTGCTACGCGTGGTGGACGTGACGATTTCGCCGACCGACTCCGACCACTGCGGATGTTGTGCTCCAATACGGTTACGTATCTAACTATATACTACCACTATATACGGTCATGTAAAACTAAGGAGAACAAAACTTTTAAAATATACTCACCGAATCTGGAAAGAAAACGTAAAACGTATCTATGAATTCAAGGATTGGAAGAATTGAACGACACAAGTAGAAAAATATAAAGTTTTTGTTTTACAGCAAGTGTTTTTCTCTCTTTCTCTCTCTCTCGTGTGTAACTTTATTTTGAGACGCAGAAACAAATGACAAAAAAATAGAAATTGTTAAATCTTTTGAGAAAAATATATCTATATATGTATATATAAATGCTCGCTACTTTGCATACAACGAGAAAAGGGAAAAGCTTTTTTTCAAAAGCAAAAAACAAAAAAGTGAAGTATTCGTGGAACAAAATAGAAAGTTTCAACAAAGTAATATGCGTATAAAGTTGCTTGTATATGGTAAAAAATTCATATGCAGCGCGCGCCGAGTTATTTCGAGCTCTAAAATACATCGGAGGAGGTTAAACAATGCAACTTTTGTCGCTCGACGACGCGGGCAACGAGAGGACTGATGGTTCCCGCAGGTATCGCGTTGGGGGTAGACACACAATTTGCATTTTTTGTTTCCGACGCCCCCCACGGCTCCTTCATCTTCGTATCCAAATATCATGGCGCTCCGAGGAGCGTTTTCGATGCAATTCGCGCGAAAGAATACCGGCGCGGCCGAAGACACAGCTCGGAAAATTGGAAAGCGGATGGGAGACTCTCTCTCTCCGGCGTTCCTCCTCATTTTCCGATATCATTCTTCTCCGTCTCTCCGGAATATTACTTTTCGTTCTTTCTCGTCGGCATTAAAAAACAGTTGCAAAACCGACGGTCCTGTCGCTCCGGGATGAATTTTTTGTCATCTGACTGACGTTATTTTTTTTTTTTTTTTTTTTTTTTAGGAACGTAATTAAAACTCGGATAAAATGATAAATATATTACCGTGGAGAGTTACTCACAAAACTCTCTGTAGAGCGGCGGATATTGTTTAGGTAGCGAGTTTGTTTTAAGCTCGCTAATGTTCATTACAACAGAACAAGGATTGACAAACAAAGCTGCGTTATTATCCAATATTATATGTTTCTTATGCGATTTAAATGCACCGAGTTTCGTTGTTTTGAAACACAGAGATGTTATTGGTTATCATTTTTGTTTTAGTTTCCATCTGACAAAAAAAAAGCTTTAAAAATGTTATCGAGCAGACATTTAATTATTACAAACAAACAAAATATGACAGAATCGGTTTTTTTTTTAATGTCAGACAAATAAAATTTTATAAAATTTGAAAAACGTGCGCGTTAAAACTCTGACATTTTATTTTAGCTTTCGAAAATAATGTCTGGTTTTGCGTAATTCAAGGTATAAAGTTAAAAGATAACTTTATTGCGCAAGTATATCTCGCAAAATGCAAAATGTCATCTTTTTTTGTTGTTGTCCGATTTCGTTCGATATGTGTCAACTCTTTCGTTAGATGTTACGGCCGTATTTTTTTTTTTTTTACACCCAAAAGACGCGACCGTATTTGATTTATTTTTCACCCTACATCCGGCGGAATTTTCACGCTCTGAGATAAACTAGTAACGCTATACGAATGTGTATCGATCCGCCTCCCGCTACAATACATAAAAAGGTACCGTCGTTGCAGTCTGTCTCATGCATCATATGCGTCCCTGCAGCTTTAGATGTCGATACGTTTTCATGTTTCGTTTCGAATCCTTCTATTCATTCGAGAACGGATGGAAATGTAGAAGCGAATCGCATCTCGTTTTCTGAGTTTTTATTTGATACGGGATGTTTGTTGAAACGTAGAGGCTTTGGTAAAGATAATGTTCTGTAAGAAAATTGTTGGGACAAATAATGAAAATAATAATAATAATAGTAATAAGGAGAAGAACCGATGATAATAATATTCAATAGCATCTATATATAATTTTTGTATTAGAAATAGTTTTTCTCGCATATTTTTCCGATATACGCAGTTTGAAAATGAGAAAAATAACATAGTATGTGTCACAAATATGAACAATTCTATTATAAGACACGCGCCAAACACTTTGTCGATTGCATTTCGAGAGCTGACACGGTCTCTCGTTATTATGTAATAAATAAGGGATAGAAGAAGCACCATTTTTCCTTTACCGTGGATGGATAGGGTGTTTGGTTGATAAGCCTTTCGTGTTCGGTTTCATACCTTTTTCGATGGTCTGGAATCGAGGGCTCTGAACGAGGGTGGACAATCAGCTTATTTCGAGCTTACCGCATGGATCTCCTCTTTGTTCTGACGCCGCCACCACAGTCTGAGAATAAAACCCAGGGAGAGTCTTAACGTCCTCTTTTTGATCTCTCCACACTTGAACCTCTAAATGAAATATTAGATATCCCTTCTATCAAAAGAGAGAAAAAAAAAGAACCAATTTTATCACTCGCAGCAATTATTAGAGAAATTAAATATCTGAAAATATAATTTCACAGATACATTTTAAATACGTGTCGTGTTTAATATTTTTAGGATTCCTTTTGATGTCTGTAAATAGCAGCTTTAAGTACGTTCAAAAGGAAGCCATTAAGTATTAAAAACAAAAAAAAAGAAAGAGAGAGAGAGAGAGAGAGAGAACAATTCTCATTGTGTTTGTAATAGAACGTTAATTACAATTCTTGAACGAATTAATGCTCTTACGTAAGCATCTTTCGGACTTCTCAGATACTGGATGCAATATTACGTAATTCTTTCGCATAATGAAATTAAATGCCCTGACGTTGGGATGAAAACGTTATTATTGAACGTCTCATAAGACATTTTCATTTTCTTCTTTTTAGAAGCGCGCAAATTGTTCTCTCTCTCTCTCTTCGCGAAATAGATTCTTGATGAATATAAGTTACATCAGACTCGGTGAATATCGAATTTCCGGAACCAATGGAATTTCTTATCTCGCGCTGTACGTAATGACGCGTACATTTCACACAAAGAAAACTACATATAGATCCTTTTTTTTTTCCTACGCAAGACTCACAATCATATCGCGCGTAATGCGAAACCCGCGCCGCGCACACGTCTTTATTAACGTGACACAATTCGGCGCATTGTTCGCTAAACAGAGGCACGAAAGCTCTAAGATCTTTAGGAATTACGTGCCTCATTTACCATGATCAACGTTAAAAGTTACGCGTCTGGTATCGACCGACTCATTTGCGCAATTGCACTTATCATGAATGCGAGAGAAGCGGCAGCGGAGTGCGCGCTTCTCCGTGGAAGCATAATGCAAGGTGCTTGCGCGAAAGGCGCTCTTTAGAAATCGGCTAAATGACGCGACGTGGAAAGTGCATTTTTGCCCTCTATAATATTCATACTACAAGCGAGAGACGTTGTGTGCGCTCTCTCTCTCTCTCTCTCTCTCTCTCTCTCTCTCGCGAAGAGCGTTTGGGATTCTGAACGAGCGAAAGAATGCGCTTGCTCTCGTCCGGTAGATACGCGAAACTCGACGGCGAATTATGGCAGCTCCGCCGCAACGTAACGTCACCGTATCGCCTCCTTTTTGTGTCGCCGCCGCGCGGTTACTCCCGGGATTTACTCGGGAAGTAAGAAAGAAACGCGCGTCTGATACAAAATTCAAGCCACGCCGTCGGAAATTACGAGCGATATGAAAGCTCGAGAACCGTGTGCTTGCCACGTCATTTCTCTGCGGAGCACTTTGTCTCGTTAACGTAATCGGAGATGAACTCGCTAAGCGTCAAACACGCAAGTACGTCGCCGCGAATCTCCGGAGAATTTCTCCCGCGTTTGATCTTCGCCGGCAACACGTCGATCAGACGTCTTTTTTCATCCCTATATACGAGACAATCCGAGCTAGGATTTGCCACGGGGGCGGAAAGAAGAAACTTCAATTCTCCCTCCCGAACGTCGCCGATGAGGTACTGATGAGAACACACAAAAATACATCCGCGCGCTGTGCGGATGTTGAATTATTCGCTCGACCTGATTAAGCGACTGTCTGAGGAAGCCGGTGTTTTTATGCGCGCTCGAGTTCGGCCGAGCCATTATTTATCGGATACGTTTTAAACTCTGCGAAATGAAATATGGCTCTCTCTCTCTCTCTCACTACTCGATCTATATAGCGTTGTTTTCGAAGCCATCTTCTCCTCCTCACGCTCCTCTTTATAGTTTCAATTTTTCCGTAGCGAACTCGCGGAGAACTTGCTGCTCAACAATAAGAAAACGTGTAACAATATCAAAATACTTGAAGTCAAAGTTGTTTCAAAGATTTAATAAAATCGATTTTTTTCAAATGTAATATTTATACACGAAAGAGCGCAACAATACACGCCGTACGCTTCTTCTTCTTTGGCGTAGCGCTTTATCACTTCCAGGCGAGATATTCATCCGTCCGTTGTTGCTTTTCTGTTCGCAGCTCGCCGACTGAACGAGTACATTCGCCACTACGAGCCGCTGTCATATCCCGTCGAGGAAGTCCATCGGAGTCACCTGAGAGCGAAGAGGTCGGCCAGCCGCGACAGCACCGTGACGGTGAAGTTTCGCGCGCACGGCAGAGACTTCCATATCCGATTAAAGCGGGATTTGAACACTTTTAGCAACAACCTTATTATCGAGGACTCCGCAGGAGAGAGACGGCACGACTGCGACGTCTCCCACATTTACCAGGGCAATCTGATCGGTACGTTTTTTTGAATTGTCTAATTTGTGCTTTCGGAAATACACGCGCAAAAGAGAAAAAGTTAAAAAGCGATTTTTTTCCGCTCGGTTTTACGCACGTGTGATAAAAGACATTATTATCTGATTATGTGCGCAAATCTGTGTTCGGCAACGGTGACACCTGGTTGACAGAAAGTTGATTACGCAGACAATACCATCAGTAATATCCGAAATTCAATAAACGCGCGTGATTTGATTAAATATGCCTTCAGTAAAATAGATTTACAACTGCGATCGCTCCCGGCTGTTTTTTATTATTTTACACGCGACATCGCGCATTATTTTTTTCTGTAATCCGTCAACACACGGACAACAACACGGGGTTGTGGAAAATTGATAATGCAATATATACATTTCCGTTTCGCGTCAGAAGTTGTGTTACGTCGCATCACTCGGTTAAACTCTATTCGTTTTCCGTTCGGGGTGCACGTAAGTTGCATTGACAACGTGTGTTTCGCGACACAAGTGTTGCCGCCGCCGTCGTCGTCGTTTCTACAACCGCATCCGTGTCGTTAAAAGAAAATACCGCTCTTCGGAGACACTCCGGTGTTGTTAGACGACGCGCGTGTTATGGAGCGCGAGATAGAGAGAGGTCTACGACTTGCGATATTGTATTTCGCGTCTATGCACTTTTCCAAATATAGAGCCGCGCGCGCGCACACGGTATTATGATATCAACTCGGCAATCTTCTCTCGGTGCCCTATATATTCACGTAAATGACACCCGCAATGTAAAGTTACACACAGGATCGATCGGTTGCGATCGCTCGCTGTACCTACCTACCAAAGAGACTTTTCCCTCACGCTCCGCGAGACTCGCGTAACCGCCGGCACATATATATCGAATCGCATAAGTTTCCATGTTTGCGCACATCCTTTTCCGAAAAGTATTTGTTTCAAAGAGAAAATAAAGAGAGCGCGTGTCGCGTTGTTTCTGCGCGAATAACCGAGATGGAGAGACTTCGCGAGTTCGCGAACTCAATGTTAATTATGACATTACGCGAAATTCGAAACCGATTAATCGTGGAGGTTTTTTTTTCCAACAGCAAATTAAACAATATTCAATTAAGTGAAGTCGGTTGTTGAACGCAACGGAAATCTCGACGTGAAACTTGTCCGAGATAGCGTATTATTTCAAAGTCGCGAAACAAAACATGGAATCTAATCGAATTTCCGTTGGAGGAAAGGAGTCGTCGAATTTACCGCGGAACATTTCTGCTGAAGTTGCCGCCGCCAATCTTGCGAAGATGCTCTGCATATTCAAAGGAACTTCCATCAAAATAAACTAAATTCAACGGAAGCGGAGAGAAGTGCTCTCAACTGTACAAACAAAGAGCCATACTTAAATTTATAACGGCGGAGCGCGCGGCTCGCACAGTCCGTCCGACCTCCACGACGCCAAAATGTTCCGACTGCGCGTACGTTCTGTAGCGCTCGGTCTCGACAAGGTACCTCGTTTTTACTCGTGTAGCAGGTACTACTTCCGCGATGTTTCTCGATAGCCACGCCGTGCGGCATGCAAAAGTGCGTGTCAGCGTAGATACCGGGTGGAACCTTTATTTTCAGTCTCTCTCTCTCTCTCTCTCTTTCGCTCTGATAATTTACGGGAGTCGGGCGTGTTCCGGGCAAGGGGAAGGCTTTAAATTATGGATCAGGGCGACGAGGTGTCAGAGAACGGTTTATCTCTAGAGCTTCGCGCGACCCGGTTAGAGCTCCCTGTTTCTCGTCGGATATAATGCCACGAGTAGGCGTACTTCAGTTTTCACGGATCAAAGGGAATTCCGAAAATCGTGAGCTTACGACTATGACGCGCGAGAGTTAGTCATTGTGCGAGCTCCGTGATGTATGACACGGTTGTTGTCAAGCACACGCGAGAAACCTTATCTGACACCAAAAGGATTACCTCGAAAGTCAGCATCTTTCACGTCACAATTTTCAAAAAATCCGTCACGGTGATTTCGCTGATTTCACGTGATATCAAGTGAAATACAGAAAATATATCATTATGTTTTGCAAAAGTTGTTTATTTCAAAACTGAGCTTTAATCATTATTAGAAAACTTCTTTATATTCCATCTATTCTGTACATATTATGCAGCGCGCATATTGCAATGTTAATTTTCCGAAGAAAACAAACATTTCGGTGTAATTTCGAATATAAAAAAAAAATAATTCATGCGAACGCTAAATCGAATAACAATATTAATATCGTTCGACCGAAAATTTTGGCGAAAGAGAATTTTGACCTGACGTTGAAGACCGACTGGAGCGTTTTCTGGTTCCGGAAGCGAAAGGTATCCTTTGTTCCCCCGTATCAAAAGGAATTCTGAATTGTGATAAGCTCTCGACAGTGTGTGTGCGGGCGACTCCACTTTTCCGCGATCTATTATCTAAAGAGAAAAATGATATACGCGCGCGCGCGGGAGCGCGCTTTGGTGAATATTCTCTCTATTATTATCGTTTACCCGCTATCTGTAATACGTTCAGGTTTCAGGCGTCCGACGCTTTTAATGATTCAATACCGTCCTTTCACGTCCGGCGCATTGCTCGCAAAACGTGTCGCAAAATATTTTCCATGCATAACGCGCGACGCTGAGATACGAATCCGGTGGCGTCGCGCGTTCCGCGAGAGAAAGAGCCAAATGTATATTTTTCTCGACAAACGTGGTTATACTTCGCGCACAAAGGAAAATAAAATGGTTCGTTGCGCGTTCAAAGAAATTTTCGAATCAAATAATGCGCAGCTTTATGTATAGATTCTGTTGAATTCTCACGTGTATCCTCGCGCGCGAGAGGCACACGCTCGAAAAACAAAGCATTGCATTTTCGTTATGTCATTTCCTTTGACTCTTAATTTCACAAGATCGTTTATTTTGATTAAACGGATTCTGTGTAAACTGAGATGTTGTGTGTGTGTTCGTAGCTTTTCAACAAATTTTCATTGAATCGCACTCCAATTTTGCGCTATTTAATTCTCGTAATTTTTCGTAGTGATGAAAAGATAAAAAATATAATGTACATATATATATACATGTATGTACATGCATGTACAACTTTTCCTACGTGCATCTCGGTTAAACGAGTAAATTACACACCGTGGCAGGAAGAGCACGATGCACGTTGCGTGAAGCCGGCAATTTCCGGCGCAGAAAGTTTTGCCGAGCGACAAAGTTTCCACCGTTGGCACTGTCGATACTTTTTCGAGCGAGACGAGAGTTCGCAGCTGTCCCGTATGAACACGGTTTCGTACTCGCATGCGCGCACCTACCCTTACTATTTATATGTTACCTTCATGACTTTTCTTACTTCTAACGAAGACATATGTGAAAGCAAAAAAAAAAAAAAAAAGAAAATAAATGAAAATAAGCATCTTCTCCCAACCTTGCTCTGATCGCTTTTTCTTGATCTTTTATTTGTATTATTTATTAAAAAAACGATAAACGCGCGTCTGAGAACATTTTTCCGCGGCACACACGTCCGATCGTGAGGATTTTTTCTCCAGAATTATTGATACTAAAGTCTCTAAGGTCTCTAAGAGATAAACTGACACACTGCTCGCAAGTGGATTAAATATTAATTTTTTGATCACACTTTATTTATTTAGTAGAGATTTATTTAGTAGGAAAACACAATCTCGTCTTGATAAAAAGAACAAAATGGAGATCGTTTAAATGCTCACAGTGTAACGTTCGAACCATCATCAAATAAATATTTTTCGGCAATTTGCAATTCTTTTGATTTGTTTATATTTGTCAATGCGTTTGTCACTTTCAGGCGAGCCTGGCAGCCACGTGTTTGGAAGTGTCAGTGATGGAGTCTTCCATGGGAAGATAGTATCTCCGAGAAGTGGCTCTTGGTACGTGGAAAGGGCGCATTACTACTTTCCGCCGCACGAAATAAACGAGACGCTGCATTCTGTGATCTATCATGAGGATGATGTCGGCGATCCGTACGCGGAAGCTCGAGAAGGTAAGATGCAAAAAACAAAAGAACAAAAAAAAACATTCTTTTAGAATTATCGATATTAAGTTCTCGAGATAAATCGACACTGCGCAAGCGTGGATGTAATTTTTTTAGTAGAAAAACACAACCTCTAGTTTTTAATAAAGATAAAACAAACTAAAAATCGTTTAAATGCGCACATTAACATAAAAGTCGCCATCACATAAGTAGTTTTGGAAATTTATAATTTCTTTGACTTGTTTATATTTATCAATTGTAAACGACATAGATATGGATGGATGAAAGTATAATATAAACAAGATTGGAACAAGAACACTTGATTGTCCGACGATTTCGAACAAAAATCGGCGGCGATTTATATAACCATCGGTTGTGCGCGGTAATAATTGTTATGTCCGTCGCGCACGGAAGGTTGTGCTAATTATAAGGCGGATCACGGATCCGAGAATGTTTCCAATCGTCTGGATTGTTCACTGACGGCAACCTCGAAGTGGCGCCTCACGGCATCGCAGCACGGCTTGCATTTCTCGCCGCCCTTTTTGTCACGCGATGCACATCTCTTCCGTTCTCTTCTCGGAACACATTCTTCTCCCTCTTCTTCCGTTCTCTTCCTCCGACAATCACCGGAGACCGCTCTCGAAAAAAACGCGTGGATATTATGCGCGTCAATTCCGCACAATATACTCGCTGTAACAAGAGGTTGATTGAGGACGCGATTGCACAAGGTAAATTGTCAGCTTTCTGAGAAAAAATCGACGTCTAAAAATCTTTATCGAAATGTCTTTCTTATTATGATATACGTTACGATTATTGTTATATCTGTGTTTAAAATTGAAATTCGCGAACGGAAGCGAATTTAACTCGAATCCGGGAGAAGAGAGCGGCCATTCGAGCGAAGTTATTCGCCTTTACGCACTCTCTTTTTGCGCTATCACGAGGCGGCTCAGGCGATTGGCGCAAGCTGGTCGTTTACGCGAAGATATAGATATCGAAAAGTCCACGAACGGGATTCCACGCACCATTTACGGTGTCGTTACGAAAGAAAGTGGAGAGAGTCCATTTGGATTGGAGGTGCGCGGCTGACTGCGGAAAGTAGTGGGTGTCTCAGAGTCCTAAATCGAGCATAGTCAGCGCGCGGTGGATTTTGCTCGGCGCAATCCCACCGTAGTCGTTGTCGTCGTCGTCATCGTCGTCGTCGTGTTTATGGCAACGACACAAACGACCAACAGTTGAAATAAACAGGCGACGTATCGCGTGTAATATTTATCGCTCGCCGCTCGTCCGTCGTGCATGTTGCGCGCGGACCGAATCGTGTCATCACGGCGTGTTTGCTTCCCGGGAAGCACGTTATGAGTTTGCTACATTTTATTGAAGTGCTGTACAAGGCACGATGATGATGCCCCGAGAGCAGAGAGCGAGAAGAGAGCGAGATACGGCAGAGAGGTGGAGCGAAATGCACCTCATCTACTTTCCGAGATCGAGTCTTTCTCACAGAGTCGCTACACGACGCGATATTAGACACGATAGACGCGTGTAATTTGATGTTATTAAATAAAAAATAAAAACATACACGCAAAAAAATTTTACTGGCAAATATCTTCAGAAACAAACGTGTAGTAAAATAAAAAAAAGTACATCACGTGTTTCTTTTTTTTTTTTTTTTGCGCGCGCGCGCGTGAACAGAAAAACGAATAACTTGTCGTCGGTAATTCTGACGTTAACAGATGCTCGATGTGTCGTCGTCTCTCGCGTAGACACGTTTCTTTCATCTTCCACTTGACGAAGGTGGTAATTCCTATTAATGCCGACACAGTGGCGCGCGACAGTGGTGGTAGTGGTTAGCAGGTGTAGCGTAGCAGTAGTAGTGGTAGTCAATAGTGCAGACAGCCAATATCGTCACGTTTGAAACGCCGAGTCATTAAAGCTCGCGGCTCACGGTTAACCCGCCAATAAAGCCGACAGCCGCGATTATCCCGGCTCTATTGGTAGCGACGTTATTGGTTCGTACTTATGCGAAACGACTTGTCTCGTTGGAAAATCGCGAGAATGTCTATTGGAAAATTAGAAATGCGACGGCGCGCGTTTGAGTTTCTTAACTTCTTTTCTTCGTCTCCGAGTGGCGAGCTAAGAATTTATGACTTTTTTTTTCTCTTAAAAAGATAATATAAAATATCTTAGCGTATTACTTCTGAAAGAATATGCAAATGCACATATACGTCGTTAACTTTTTTGTGTAAAATTCACGAAGAGAAGACTCACATCGAAGACGCATCGAGCGCTTATTGCGGATAAAAGATATTCCGCTTTTGGTAGAGACACACTGATCACATCTGTCTGCGTGTGATTTATGTTTTGCAACTGCGTAATAAATGGAAGGAAGAAAATAATAATAATATACAAAGGTAATAATACATGAAAATTGATGAAAAAAAAAAGAAAAAAAAGAAAAAAAAAAAGGAAAACGCGATGGGGAGAAAATGCGATATACTTTTCCAGATTACATATTTTATGAAAGAAGAGAGGGAATCAATTTTCACACGCAGATACACAGCAAAAAAAAAGGTACAACGAGTGTGTTTCGCAGCTCCGGAAAATAAAATAATCATGCGGGATGTAACATCCGTTCTGTTGATCGAATCGCGCGAGATAGTTTCCCATCCGAGGAGGCGGAGAATCCCGCAACGTAGATATTTCCGCGCGTAACAGCGTCATTGTGCGCCACGACACGGCACCCGGGAGACCACGACAAGGTCGCCATTAGTCGCCACATTATGTCCATGTATTCGCTTTACGCAGATAACTCGAGCGTATTGCGGAATTGCGCCGATGATTAAGCCGCCGCACGCTCCGCTGTTTCGGTGACAACAGAATCTCACGCGATGCAGATTGCGGCACGGCACGGCACGTACGTGACTTGGAGATCTCGAGTATATCGTTATTACTATTCGACTCTGCATCTCTCTCGTGTCGCGTATTCGAGGATCTTCGAGATAGACTCTTCGGCCTATCGACTTGCCTTGCGAGGCGAATTCGAAGCGCCCAAACGTACGTGTATCTCGACTCCATCGATGATGTAAGGCTCCCACGTGGCTCGTGAATGTTTCGTGAGTTCCGCGAAGTGGATTCAGAATTAATGGAAATGAACTTTGCCATTAATTAGGAACGTTGCTGCGTTCGCTTGCAATGGCTTACGACTCGCGCTCCCAGATTTTCGATCTACACACTGTTCGGGGGTGGAAAAGCAGTGAGCAGTCCAGTGAGGGCCTCCATTATCCCGTCGTTGTTTCGTGTTTAGGGTCAATTTGAACGGCGAATAAGCGACAGGATTGAACGGAAAGACGTTGAAACTACTAGTATCATCTCGTAAAATTTTATTTGACCGAGAAGATGATCGAATTTTACTGTTTAATAAACGTTCTCACAATTATTAGTTTTTAACGTCGCAATTTCAACGACGATTATTCCAAAATAAATTACTAGACGTGTGTAGCGTGTTACCTTCATGCGAGGCAAATATATTCAAGTATGATCTTACGCGCGAACTAACATTGATAACTGCGCGACAGAAAAAGCTTTTTAAAAGTTCGAACGCGCTTCGCCTTTGCCCACGTTTTAAGTTTGCACAGCCGAGCACTCATAAAACTCTCTTCGATATATCCGCGCTCACGCGGTGGCACTTCTCATCCGCAGAATACTTACCTTCCAATATTCGATATACACACACACACACGTACACACACATTCACATATCCGCTCAGATGGAGGTCTATAGAAAAAATATTTCAAAGAGATAAATTTGAATTTTTCTTTAAAAAATTCTCAAGCAATTAATTTGATATAAACACACACACTTTGACGTATTTACGAAATAACGTGGGGAACGACGATAAATTTTTTCAGGCGAATTTAGCGGATGTGGCATTAACGACGAGGTGTTAAAATGGATGGAGAGCATTCAGAATTCCGGAGAATCCGAAAGAAAAGACGTTGCCCCGAAAAAATATCGGGTGGCATCGGATGTTGCAAATCAAACAGAACCGAAACCAAATGTCGCACCTTGGAACGGCAATCGAGAGACCCCTGGTCACAAGTACAGTAAAGAGGCCAACGAACCTAGTCATCGCCGGCCACGAAGAGCGACCAGGTCAAAGGAAAACAACACCTGTTCGCTCTTCATACAAACAGATCCTCTCATTTGGAGACACATTTCCGAACAGGTAAACGCGCAAGTTTTACGCAAGCTTAATAAAATGTAAGTTACATATTTTCGTCAGTTAGAGATATATTTTTTTCATTATTTCTCTCGTTTATATCGCACACATGTGCGAAACGCTATGTTGACAGTCTGAAAATATTCGGATTTATTTCACATAGGAAAAAAAATACAAAAATATATATTTAATTACCTTTAAATTCGAAATATACTCTTCGTCGGTTTTACTCGTATTTTGAGATAAAAATTAAATATTTGTGTTCCTCTGCATGCTAATGTCGAGATTTGTCAAACGTGGCGCGCGGCTTAAAACTAATATTTGTATAATCGCGTAAAAGGATTAAAAGGAAAGTTGTTACGGCGAAAACGACGTCGAAATGGCCCAATTCACACCGGCAATTTGTAACAGGAGAGACCAGTATCTTCTCGCACAATAGAGAAATACCTCGAATGCCGACCGCGTCCTCTCCTCCCGTGCAGCCGCATTCATGTGCGTTTTCGTCGGCAGCGCAGTCAGTGCAATTCCCCTTTGCATTTTCTCAACAAGCCAGACGCCGCGTCCGCATTCCAACGCTTTTCGCAAAAACAAAAAAAAAAAAAAAAGAATATCCCGCGTGTTCCTCCGTGGCAGTCTTTGATAGCGTCATGGTATACGTCGCGTACACTACGTTCCGTCCGGGGAAATTTAATGGCAGTGTTTTTTTTTTTACACGAGTCTTTGATTTTTCCTTGCAAATAGTCACAAAAAACTTCCGTTTGTAGATATTTTTCTTAAAAAGAATGTTTTTACTAATATGTAAAGTGTTTTAAAAATACAATGTTGTAATATATAAATAGTCTTGATAAATACAAGGTAATTAAAGTGCAGTTTTCGATCAATTTAAATGCACTTTGCTTTATCGAAAAAATTTAATTCGAGATACACGGATTGGTACGAAACGACGCACAGATAGCTAACGTTAATCTTTATCTGGAGGATAAATATACGTATAATATTATTACAAGTTTCCATTCCACGTTGAAAATTGCGCGACGCAAGTTTCACAAAATCATAGAATACAGAGAGAAGACGCAAGAAATTTGCTAGGCCGCGCGCGGAGCAAAATCAGATAGAATATTAAACTGCTGTCACGGATATTGAATTTGTGTTTGTCTTCGCAGTTGCATCACGACGCGGAGAAGACGAGGGAAGAAATATTGTCTCTGATCGCTCACCACGTCACCGCGGTGAATTACATCTACAGGGACACGAAATTCGACGGCAGAACCGAGCATAGAAATATCAAGTTTGAGGTTCAACGAATCAAGGTAACGCATCGCGTTGAAAATAGTACCGTTGTATCGTTCCGCTTGTGATTGACGCACTATATCTTATATAACAGATCGATGACGAGACGGCGTGCGCGCTACAACCGTACAGCGAACAGAATCCATTTTGCATGGAGAATATTGACGTCAGCAACTTCCTGAATCTGCACTCGCTCTCAAATCACGAGGACTTTTGTCTTGCTTACGTCTTCACCTACAGGTAGGCAAAAAAAAGTGCCACAAAAAGCGTCACTTTGTTGAACGCTTCAACGTGAAAACGGTTAAATTTATGTTGCGTCTCGTTTGTACAGAGATTTCACCGGAGGCACCCTCGGACTCGCCTGGGTCGCTTCCGCGTCCGGCGCGTCCGGCGGTATCTGCGAGAAGTTCAAGACTTACACCGAGACTGTGGCCGGTCTGTATCAGTCCACGAAGAGATCCCTGAACACCGGTATTATAACTTTCGTGAATTACAATAGTCGCGTACCACCCAAGGTATCACAGCTGACATTGGCGCACGAGATAGGTCATAACTTCGGATCACCGGTAAGCTATTGTTGCGAGAGGAGCAAGCACATCGTTTTCCTCTTCGATACGCGCGTTCAATTTGTTCTGGAACGACGCGGAGTTAAACGATATAACGATCGTATTTTGTTTTTTCCAGCACGATTTTCCACCGGAATGCAGACCGGGCGGCTTGGACGGTAATTACATTATGTTCGCCTCGGCAACAAGTGGAAATCGGCCGAACAACAGTAAATTTTCGAAGTGTAGCATTGGCAATATCAGCAATGTCCTAGACGCCATTGAGGATAATAAGAAGAGGAACTGTTTCACTGGTAAATATCTTTGCGTCAGATTTCTGTACACGTTGTGAATCAATTTTTAGAACGGAATGTGTTGTAAGTGAAAAATATATTATTTCTAAAAATCTTTAATAAGTGCGATTGCGGTTACGATGACAATGAGTGTGTGGACAAGTGCTGTTATCCCAGACAAGTGTCTGACAATGATAAGACGAAGAACGAAACGGCGAAAGGTTGCCATAGGAAATACAACACACAGTGCAGGTATGCGCAAGTAAAAACATAATGTTTTCCTTCTGCGTGTAACTCGATGTGAGTCATTTTTTATGAGTGCAATCATCTGTTTGCAGTCCCAGTCAAGGACCTTGCTGCTCAAGCGATACGTGCAAGTTTATTTCTCTCTCTCAAAAAATCCAATGTAGGGCTGAATCTGACTGTAGTTACAATTCCACGTGCAACGGAAGATCGTCCGAATGTCCAGCGCCGCTACCGCGAGCAAATAAGACTAGATGCAACGAAGGCACTCAAGTAATTACGCTCTGTTATTCTGTATTGTGATTTAACGGCTGTCAATGTTTGTCTCAACAATACGTTATTTACAGCTCTGCATTAACGGAGAGTGCACCGGATCCATTTGCCTAGAGTGGAATCTGACAGAGTGCTTTTTAACGAGCAGTATCATACCGAACATCGACAAGCGAAAGCTCTGCGAATTAGCCTGTCAAAATGGCACCGATGCATCAACATGTCGCGGTACGAGCGAGTTCGCGCACATGGTAGGACTGCCCGAAGGTGGAATGAGCCTCAGACCGGGTTCTCCTTGCGATAATTTTCAGGTAAAATATCACCGACACAGACTTTTCTCTATAAAGATTCTAGAGAAGTTGAATGTAATATCTAATTTTTGCATAAATTATTGAACATTTTTTATGTGAAATAATTTTCCGTTTTTTTACCTTTAGGGATATTGCGATGTTTTCCTAAAATGCCGAGCTGTCGATACGGAAGGTCCGCTTGCGAGGTTGAAGAATTTGTTGTTCAACAAGGAAACTTTATCGTCGGTAGCACAATGGATAACTGTAAGTAAAAACGTTATTATTTTTAGTTATCATCGATCTATTAAATTTTATGCAACTATTGTGTATTATTTGTTTCAGGAATATTGGTGGGCGGTGCTATTGATGGGTATAGCTTTTATTATATTTATGGGACTGTTCATTAAATGTTGCGCTGTGCACATTCCTTCCAATAATCCTAAAAAGCCACCTGCGAGGCGCATCAGTGATACATTAACGAGACCGATGAATACTCTTAGAAGAATGGTAAGAATATGTGAATGTTGCGTCAAGAAGAAAGAGGGAATTATACATGTAATATAAGAGAAAAAAAGTTATAATTGTTCATTGTTGTTATTACTTGCTACACTCGTTATAGCGGCATCCACATGGCGGAGGTGGGGCTGGGCCCAGAAGTATACCTCCTAGACCAAGTCAAGGTGGTCATGGAACGCGTGGACCATCTCATGGCTATGGAGAGGGTAGAGGTGCTCAATATTATCCGAAAGGTATGTTGGCATATTTAACTGAATCATGCATTGTTTGTCTTGAGTTTAATTCTTATATTCTAAACATATTAATCAAAAGTGTAATCAAAAATAATATAATAATAATTCATCGCGAAATTAATGTAAACGGGAAAATGACCTATTATTAAACTCAACGAATTAAACTCAAGTCACCGTTGTTTGTGCCTTGTGTGACCCGCAATTACATCAATGTCTTTTCCTGTTTGCATCTCCCCCCGCATTGATTGACGTGCATCACTACTGATACTATCATTCTATAACCTGCAGAGGTGAGCTGGGGCCTATATTCTATATGCTTGATTGAGGAGCAAATGCATAGATCAAATATCGCTACATGGCGCAGCCATAAAGATTTATATACTTTTCATTTTATAATAGACAAAAATTTATATCTATCAATTTCTTGTGTTTGCTCCTAGCTCAGTGTTCATGGCATTGCACCGATTGCTGAGATACTTTTTCTTTCCCTTTGCGTGTAAGAGCCATTTTCTTTCTTTCTAATTTCGCATCACCAATTGTATTGACTCTAAATTATGATTTACCGGAATGGCATTGTAGTCTTTGGAGTTTAAAACGGAAGGAAAACAAATTCGCAAGGAATACGCATAAAGAACGTAGAGTTCACAATGACAGTTTCCTTGCTGCTTTGTTCGCTAGATACCTAGTATCTATGTTCGACAGCAACCTTCGTCCTGCAAAATCCGTTGTTACTTTTGGTTATGCGTTTCGTTTCATTGCCGAACGTTTCTTTAAACTTTAAACAGGCTATCGCTCGGTTCCCACAGCTAGTGCGCCACCAGGTAACTGGCCAGCAGACCACAGCCGTTCCAATCATCCAGACCTCTATGCCGGTGCCTATTCGGGCTCCGGGAGAGGGGGGAGGGGCGCAGCCTATGAGATGAGGCATCACAACAAGGTGTGACGATCTTAGGACGTCGTCACGGACGAGGACCACCAATCGCGGCGTTGCACCACGGGTCGTCGTGTAAAACGATTGCCAAACGCGAAGAGAACCGATCCACTTCATGTAAGAAACGCAACGATGTCTCGTAACCGAAGTCGAAGCAATAACGACGAGGTACAGCGCGATAATCTGATACGATGGTCAAGAATGAAAGGTCCAGCTGAATATATGCGCTTTTACCTGAGTTGCAGTGAACTCATATAATGTGAACATAAAAGCTGCACGTTATTTTCTAGATACAAAGAGAAAGCACGTGTCAGTGATGAAATTGATTGAATTTTTCTTTTTATCAGTTCGATAGATGTGATTTCGTATATAGATAGAAACGCTGTTAACGGCGCCTCGACAGATCGATCCCGAATCACGATAATAAGCTAACGCAATATGTCGAAAATTGTGACTAACGAGAATTTTATATATGTAATCTTTTTTATGTAGAAATCTATCTACAACGCGACCCTCGTGCCGCCGTTCAAAAAACTCGTCGCATGATCAAAGTTTAGGAATGCTTCGAAGAACCTTCGCAATAAATGAAGGTGATATTGTTATATGATATCAAAGAGAGTAATTTAAATCGATCCGATGTGTGATTCATTTCGCTTTAGCGCGACCGACACTAGCTGTGTTAACGCAGCTAACGAACGCCGGGGGGTTCATTAAAAGGCGTCGCATTTTTGCCCTTCGATATTATATGAGCATTTAAGGCCGAGATTGTACGGTCTTTGCGTGACGATGTCCTTCGAGATGTCGATAATGTGCACGTCGCTCTCGAAAGTTTAGAAGATTTAAGAAGAGAATCTCTAGGTCTGAGAATCTCTTTGTTTGTTGGAGATTTAATAATAATAATAATAATGTGAAGTTTAGTGAGGAAAATTGGCAATCTCTTAGACAATACGTCTTTTTGATAATATATGTAAATGAGTTTACTCGTTATGTTGTTTTAACAAGCAAAGCAATCATAATTTTTTATTTTATTTTACTTCAAATAAGTTTTTTTTTGAGAAAAATTGAAGGATTATATGTATAAAATAGCATACCATACACATGCATTATACTATTCACTTATCTTATGTTCGAATGTTCAAACAACGTATCATAAACGACTTTCTGGAGCGAAATAGCACCCTACCATTACCAAACCATCACAGGTCATTCGCTTGATCTCTGTACCATTGTAGTATAATAATTAACGATATATATATATTATTATTATTCTTATACTAATTTGTATTGGCCACTTCAGACGAGTGAAGCGAGATTACGAAGGGTATAAGAGCAGCAACAACAAAACATAATGTGTTTCTAATAGCGATATTCCATTAACTATTACCTATGAAACGAGGATAAAATATATAATATATATATATTGAATATATATATTGATTATTAAACTATAATTTTAATATTATTACTATTACATTATTAGAGTTATATCTTGATAATAATTTATCTCCGCCTATTGCGAATGTTATATTTAATTGAAAATGTGTTTTTAACATATTACGTTAAGTCGGGGGGCTGCACCGTAAACGCGCGATTATTGCGTATAGCGGACCAAAGACGAGCCCTCTTATTGAGTGAAAAAGAGAGATAAAGAGAGAGAGAGAGAGAGAGAGAGAGAGAGAGAGAGAGAGAGAGAGAGAGAGAGAAATGTATATTATATATATATATAAATATATATTATATAATATATTTACACGGGCTCATACAGCTGCATACTCGTACGAGATCGATTCTTGAAGTGAATCGTATCAACGGTGCTGTTTAATCGACGTCGCGATATACCTAATGCACTTTCCTTTTCCGTAGCTCTAAATTCGGCGAGTAAATAATTGCGCTTTCTTTGTTCGTGCAAAACAAAAAGTTGCAATTTGTTGTCACGTTCGGATTGTGTATTATCGAATTTACGATGGATGACATTGAACACACGCGAAAAGCACAAATCGACGATATGCAACGTGAAAAATTGAAACGGTTTTTAGAAAAAATGTGCTATTTTTCGTTTACCTTTTTTTATGACTTTGTTGTTCCTTTTTTTTAAAAACTTTTAACAATTGAACAAACGCAACGTTCTGAACCGCGCAGTTCACCAAGAAAGTAGAAAGTTTACTATTCGTATAACTTACTCATCATCATTAAAAGATTATTCCATAAAATCATTCACATATAGCAAAACATTTATATTTTTAAAGCGCATCTCACACATAGTAAATAATAAAATAGTGGATCCCCATTTTTATTTTAAATCGTAGAAGTTCGTAGAACGTATAAAAAGCAAATTCCAATCGCGTTTACAGATATCAATTGGTGTTGATTAAATATATCTCTGCATGTCTATCTCTGCGATTTAAAATCACAACTCTATGCGTTGTAACTTTAAGACTGTGTTTTATCTAGGCGAAGAGGGGGTGGATATAGAGATGCAGGATTTATATAAAAAAATAAAAAATAAAAAATAAAAAAAAATAAAAAAAACGAGGTGCCAGCACAGATGTTACAATACGAGTTTGCGGATTATGTGGAATAAAAGACAACTGTACAATAGATACGCGATAATGTGATTATTAGGTGGCTCATGCGAGATCTTGTGAGAAAAAAATAAAAAGACAAAAGAGATTAAGTGAGCGGAAAGCGAAACGGAAAAATAAAAGGTTCTTCGGACGTGCGAAAGAATAAAAACTGGCGAGTGAGAGAAAACAAAAACGCGAGAAAAACAAAATCGCGCGAGTGTGTATATCTATGTAAATATACTGATATTATATTATAAAATGATTATATAACCATAACAAAATGGTAAAGCGAAATATAAAAAAAAAATACTTGTTTTTATATCAGATCTTGTATTATAGCGAAATATTATTCTGTATTTTGTAATCAGGATGTGGAAGTTTAAGGATGACGAGTGTCTGTACGTGCGTCTTTAATCGCCTTTAGGTTTTAAGCATAGATTTTTCTTCTTTTTTTTTCCTTTTTTTTTGTGACGACGTGGACCCCGTGGGAATCGTGTATCGATCAACGTTATTTAGAAAAAAATTTCGAGATTTCTTGCAAATGTAGTTGCAAAGAAATTCTGTTTGGCCCCATTTCGTACTCGCTCGCGCGTGACGCCGTCAAACGATTTAGTCTATTTCGATGCGAGTTACAGTCCGCGTATCAATATATTCGCGGACGTGATTTACTGCCACTGTGTATGTAGCGAGGTGCAATTCTCAAGTCTTCGACTTATTTTCATGCGTTGTAGCATATATTTACATCGTTAGAGATGTTTCTCGTAAGTTAGTTGTCTCTCTTAACGTATGAATACTTTAGACGACCGGTAGCTAATCGAGAATTTTGATACGTCCGTGTATTTGAATTTCCTTTTTCCGTTTTTTAAGAAAAGACTTTTTCGTAAATAAATATGTGTAAACGTACAATAACGCAGATGTGTGTGACGTGTCGTTCAAGAAAGAAGCTACGAGGAGAATATCACAAATTTCCGAGCAGAATCATTTCATTCCGAGCCACTGCCACTTGATAAAGAAAACGTTATCAAGGTAGTTAGAAATCGCTTTCGGAATAACTGAACTGTGTAAGCCGCGATGTTGAATCGAAACGACAGTGTGAACTACTTTTGCTTCCATCTCACTGCCAATATCACGTCAAAACTGTGACTGTGAAACATTACGATTAAAAAATTTACAGATACAAAGTTTTTACGCAATATAGATGCGAATAGACGGAAGAATACATAAGGCAGCCTCGTTGCGTTTCGAAAAAGCCTAAAGAACGGGCGTGGAATGGGGTCAGGTGTCGTAGTTAATTAGTTAACAATGAAGTCGCTTGCGCGCGTACGAGAGGAAGGGAGATATAAAATAAGAATACATTTTTCTTCATCATTTTTTCGTCCCGAACGTCTAACTACTATATGCTTGTAAGCTTATTCGTTTCCGCGATGTCTCTCCTGGATTAAGATGAGATTTTACTTCCCTCCGTGATAAACCTTTCTTTTTTTTTTCTTTTGCCATAGGACGAGAATGTCATCACCGAAATATATCAAGTCACTGTCGGTGTCGCAAGAATAATAACCAAGAACCGAAAGTCACACTGCGATTTCTGTGTTCTCTCTGTGTGTGTACAAATTAATAAAATCTCATCTGTTGTGTCCATCTTAATCCAGAAGCCCGCGTTCACTGTGACGCGATGCACACACTACTCTATCACTTGTACATAATGTTAGAGAGGAAAAAACAAAAAAAAAAAAAAAAAAAAAAAAAAAAAAAACAACATCGTGCATCCGGGATTATTTAAGCGTAAAAAAACCTCGTGTCCTTTGTACTGACCATTTTGCGAACAAGTATCTTATTATTGTTTTTTTTCTATGTCATATGTTCTTATTGATAGTTACTCGGATATCACGAACAAAAAAAAAAAAGGAAAAAAAAATAAAAAAAAGTAGTCCTTTGCGTTCGTGCTACGTCTCTCTACTTTTAGTCGGTGCAAAACTTCGAGTGCTGCGTTTTTTCGAGAGATGTATGTCTCTTTATATTGTAAATTATTAATTGAGCATGATACTGACCAATCGCCTGAACGTAGCTTCAGACCACCACTCTCTCTTTTCCCTCCCCCCCCCCCTAAAAAATGTCTAGAATGCGGCGAGTGTTTTAAGGATATTATAAATAAGAGGATTATGATTGTGAAATATCTCTTGTGTTACGTTAATGTGATTATAAAAGAGACAAAAACATTGTAAAGAAAAAAACTAAATAAAGCATACATTTTACATTTATCGGCGTGCGATTTCTAGAGAGGCACAACAAGGTGTTTTTTTTTCACATACAGCGTTTTTTTTATTTATTATATATAAACTATTGTAAAAGATACAATTGTACATTAAAAAGTCATACTGTAAGGGTAAGTGACGATATTTTTGCTGTGTGATACATATCGCGATATCTCTTAGCTTCGAAGTCGTGTGGGAGCTTACATCATACGTCCCGGTGCGCAAATAGAAAAACTCTTTAATCATAAAGTTAACAACACTCCACTGAAATCCAAGATCACGCAATCACATACTACAGAATGTTTCGAATTGTCAAATGCGAATTATGTAGCATGTACTGCGTAATTGCAATTACGTAGTTTGTGAACTGAATTGTCAAAGAATATAAATCAAAAGAATGTGGTGTGACATTACGAAATATGTATCTTCTCGAGAATCGTCGCGCGAAAGTCTTGTCGAACACTCCGCTCGTGGAGTAATTATTTATTTTTATTTTTTTTTAATAAAGATATTCTCTTGACATAGAAAACGCGGAATTACAAGTTTGAGAAGAGTACGGATGTCTCGATTGTTTATGACATAAGTGACACATGGAGTTCTTGTCTCGCAAACAACGTAGGAAAATCGCTAATACGTTACAATATATTGCAGGTTCGCGCCATTCCGTTAAAATATCGAAATTTGTCGATTGTACAGTATCAGTCCTCGAGTAAAACTTGTATCCACCACTCTTCCACTTTCCGGTGTGACACATGTACTTGTACTTTTTTTTTTTTTTTTTCTTATCGACGCCGGAACAAAATTCCATCTGGAAGATTATTGCTCGGACGGGCGTTAATTGCCTTGCGATGTTACAAGTGGACGTAAAAAAAGTAGCCCTGAGTGGCAAATTAGAAACGCAGCACTTCATCTCACACTCGCAGTTTCACTATCAACCTCACGGTTGCGAGTGCTCGAGCTTGTACACGTCGTGATATGCGTTGCGTATCAGTGCATATGGGAAGCAGCTCTCGAGTAAATCCATTGTCAAGAACGGAGATTCTTGAACTATCTGATCTAACAAAAGGTAGACGGACTCTCTGTTGCGGATAGCTTCTTTGTCCGCTTCTTGACCTAATCTCAGTAAACTTGACGAGGCTAAAGCAAGAAATTCCTTCATTCGGTCTTCTATATCATTCTGCCCGCAAATCGTGAACAACGCTCCGAATATGTTGTTTATCGCTGTGGCCATGCAATGTATGTTGTTGGAGTGACCCTCGAGCGAGGCTCTGTAGAACGAGTTCTCGTTCCGAGCTAGCTTCGGAATAGAAACTGCGACGAACACCATTAGCAAGCACACGAGCAAGTGCTCGTCTTCGTCGACTTCGGCCTTTTGATTTCGCAATGCGGTTGTCAATGTGGGATCGACCTTACAAGTCAAACCCGCGGCCGATGTCATTTCCGAAACAACGCGCATAGGGTCGCCGGATGGCAAATGATGTCTGAAGTCCAATATGGAGCTCAACAAGAATGGTATGCGTTCCTCCAACACGTCAACCAATGCCGACTGCGATAATTGCCGAAAACTCAGGATCACGCCTATTATCGTGACTCGTTGGAGAACGTTGTCTACATGCTGTAGCCTCTTGAATTGCTCCTTCATCACTTCCGGTTTATCGAAATTTGTTCTCAAAGCAATCAACACGTCCTTGTTGCCCGCCACCAACTTCTTCAGCTGTTGCACCTGACTGGCGATGTGCCACATCAGATTCTCGTTCAGCATCTTCATGCCGTACGGTCCTATCAGTTCCGCCAATGATCTCAGTTCGTTGATGTCGGAGAATTCTTCAGCGTTAAACGGAATAGCACCTTCCACCGACAGACTGACAAACGCTCTTTGATTCGCGGAGTAACAGATGTTACCGGCGCTGACTCGCCTCAATAGAACATCCGAGTACCACTGTGTGTAGAGTGCGGCTATGGTCTTGTCACCGTGACTGTCCAGCTCTTGAGTTTGCTGCAGCAAAGCGTTATTGAAGACACGCGTGATATCTATGTGTACGTAATTCTCAATAGTCTGAAGAACGTTCATGTACGATCGAACGCTGACGAAGAGCTCCGACGGTTTGGCTATTTCGCTAGTATCCGAGTTGTACATAACCATTCCAACTAAAGCTCTGGCGAATCGCGATTCCAGATGCTGATGCAAATATTCTCTCGGCGCAAAGGTGTATTCCCAAACATTGATGGTAGGACAGTAGTTGATGGCGTAACACAACTCGGTAAGTGCCATATGTAATTTATCCATCGTTGTCAATTCTTCGCGGGTCTTCCGGTAGCTCTCGATGCCGGGCTTGTGAATCTCATACATGTTCTTCTTATTCTTGTCTTTCTTCTTGCGATTAACAACTTGCGAGATTAACAACGCGCAATGCTTCGGTAACAGCTTGTCGCTCATGTTACATTGCTCGTCGCAAATGGTGGTGATAATATTCTTTGCTTCTTTGGCCATTTCATCCAGAAACATGTTGACGACGGAAAGACTTCTCTCACGAATGTGATGACGTTCCTCTGGACATAGCTCGTGAGTGCAACTTTGGAAGTGGCTGCATATGAGCGGAAACGCGACGATATATCGATTCTGAGCAGGAAATTCGAGACACATGTGGAACTGATCTTCAAATATCTTGCTGTAGAAGCAGAAAATAGACAAATCGGATGTCTCGACCAGCATCTCATCTAAATTGTCAACCATTTTCGTGTGGAAGATTACTGTGTCCATGAAGGAAGCCAATTCTCTATTGTCAGCCAGATTCATATTACATTTTGCGATAGACATGTAGGCTTGCAGCCTAAACCAATCCAATCGGAAGGCACGAAAATCAAATATCTCATTCTCCTCAACTTGTTTTACAGTCAGACTAGCTATAGTTGAACACATATCACTGAGAATAGCCCCCTCGTCCTCGGGACAGACCGGAAGATTTTGTATCATTTGATGCAAAGCGGGGGCGTCGAATCCCGAAAGAAACTGGACATAATATCTTTGAAGCACCTGAGAATATTTCTTTACTAATGCTCGTAGTTCTTCGCAATGGAAGAGTAATTCGGGTAACTGACGATCCACCAAATCCTCGCTACCTCGACCTTTACTTTTGCCTTGAATAGGAGGATTATCTCCATGTCTTAATAGCCACAATACTTCGTCTCTTGCGTGAGAGAGTCCCATTAAAACCAGCAACGCTTTTGGCCCTAGGAGACCGGGCTGATCAGTTAAAATTAAACCTAGTTCTTTCAGAGCCGTCCTTAAGAATTTTCTTCTTTCCCTATGCCTGTAACCAGCTTTTTGCACTGCTTGATTATAACATTCCTTCACTTCCGACACTCTTTTACTATATCCTTTTATACCTTCAAAGAATGTCTGAATATACTGATGAATATAGATCACTTCGTCTCTAAACAATGCCAAAACCCAGCCAGATTCAAGCGCAGTAATCCACAACTTGCTCGGTTGTTCTTGATTCAAGCATGTGTGACAAAGCGTAAAGCCTAAAATCACCCATCTCTCAATTCTATCCAAACTCAGTGTTTCGCAAGACATGGTGTCTGTTGCCGCTGCCTTGAGAATCTGATTGGGACTACCGACAAGACTTAATTTCTGATCGGCTCTCCATGTGTCAGCAGTCAAGTTCCTACCAGGATAAATTGGCCACAGAGATGTCAGTGCGTTTTTTAATAATTTAGAATGTGGCACAAATTCTTCCGAGAGTTTCTTCAATGGAGCGTCGTAATCCATGATCATCTGTCCTAAGCGAGGAAAACTGGGATCCGACTGACTGTGTACCATCTCATGAGCCGCATTGAAGAGCCCTAGCACCGCCTTGCGATCTTCGACTCTTGACAGAAGAATCATCAGACTGACGTACGTGATAACGAGATCTAAATAGCCTTTCGTCAGATCGAAATTAATCGTGATGTCCATGTGAACGCCGCACGCGTCCATAGTGGTCAAGAGCTCGCACACGTTGTCCTTAAAATCCAACAAGTCAACGAATGTATAATAATACAACGACAGAGACTTGATTATCTCATTACGAATGTTCGTAATGGTCTGCAGTCCCTTTATATCTATATTAGGAAACTTTCTGACGATAGTCTTGATGGAAGACTCCAACGCCTTGTCGGAAAGGAAGGCAGGTTTCGATTTGGCATCGCCACAAGCTTTCTTGATATTATAAATACGCGTTAGCATACCGATACCTCTGTCGTTCAAAATGGTCAGTTTCTCAGCCAGCTTCTGCTGGCTTGGCACGATAGGTCGAGTCATGACCGCGTTCTGTGTGTTTGTCCTTCACGCAATTGACATCACTTGTCAACGTGTTGTTGTACAAAGAATGACACAACGATCACACTCCTGACCCCACCCCTGGAGGTAATTTACACCGGATGCGCAGTGTTTCCTCTGGATTTCCTGCAACGAAAGACGAAACACGTGTTTCACGCACTCTCGCAGTAATCCCGGCTCTCTCGTCTCACGACTCGTGTACTCACCTGTCAACGGAGTTACATGTTTGACGCAAATAAATGCACAATAAATGCGATAGGCCGAGTCAGCTCTACACACTCGCTACTATACAACACAGTACGGCGCGTGCCGCGTGAACACTATCGATGTCGCGCTGCTGCCAACGTTGCAACGCGAAAGATCGATCCTCGAACAGGAGAGTCATGTGTAACAACAGTTCGATATATTCAATAGTCGTCGACTTGTCGGAGTGATTGCTCGCTATTGCTCGTTGGCTTTGATTCGGAAAATTTTGTTCGTCGAAAGAGGTGAGATGCCCGGTACGTACGGATAATTACGCATTGTTGCAAGGTTTATCACATGCTTTGAAGTATCGTTCCATCTTACATCCAGTAAGGAATAAAGTACTTGTAGCGTAACTCGAAAGAGAAAGAGGAGCGAAGACAGCAAATTCGATCATCTTTTTATTCTAAATTTCTTTATAATTCATATTTAGCCAACATTTGTAAAGAAATAAAACAAAATAATCGAAGCGCACGCATGCCATGAAAATTATACTAAATTTTAATAAGAGATTGCAAAAAAAGTCATTTTCAGTCAAGAGATTGAAGAACGACAATCTCACATTTATTTATACGGTGTAGAAACAAGTTGAAGAAGCTGTGCTTCACACAGAAGCTCCAACGCATGTACACGCACATTCATTTTATTCATAACAATTAACTTCCACATAAGTTAACTGCAATGGCCATTTCGGAAATTTGTTTCGACAACAGTCGTTATATATAGGTGACATTTGTACACACGACAAAAGCGGTTGTGAGCTGTAAAATTTATGTTTAGAGTGGCTTGAAACGATATGCAAAAATAAATTTATACGTGCTATTCTTCGTAAGTGTAGCATAAAATTTGAAACGTTTGTTTTACTGCTAGTGCCATCTGCTATAGTAATTCTACACTTGATGTACCTCCTTTGCCGTCAAAGGTAATTTACCGGCAAATACTTCTCTCTTTCTCCTCTCTCTCTCTCTCTCTCTCTTTTTCTCTTTCTCTTCTCTCGCCAAAAATTGTTATCAAATTTATTTTAATATTGAATTCTTTTTATAAATGTTATAAATGTTGCTACATAGAAAACTAGCATTCATCTTCTTTCTCTCTATCTTTCTCTTCTAAAAATTTATGTGAAGTGAAATGAAAAAAAAACAGAGTAATTTTTCAAAACGATTAAAACAGCTTTTTCTTTTTTAATTATAAAAGGACGTGGTTTAAAAATTGAAATATATTGTTACATTGTTGTTGTTGCAAGAGACAACTATTACGAATTTTACAGAAAGTGGAAACGTTTCTCTCGAAAATTTTGATGAACATCGAGTAAATTTTTATGTAACGATTAATGATTCTTTAAAGAAGAAAATAATATTTTGTATTCTTGTACACGCGAAAACGTAGCAAGCACATAAAATAAAGAGAGCAAGAAAAATAATCAGCAGAGAGAGAGAGAAAGAAGATAATGCAATGCTGCGCCGCTATAAAATTTACAACGAACTAGCGCAAAAAAGCCACACATTACAATACACTTTTCTCTGTGTGAAATCTAAAGTTAAAGACCACTTCTTTACCATGTTCACGGGGGATGATTGATAGTCCTGACTAGTGCACATATAACTTAGTATTTGCGGACGATATATCATTTTTGTTCGCAATATAGAATATCTCGCGGATGGCGGGCGGGTGTAACGCGAGACTGATATCCGTCATACGTCAGGCAAACCGTGCAGCCAGGCAAAAAGTTCCTGGCATCCAGATATATGATAATGGATATAATCCTTCGATATCTTATCTTTTATGAGTATTATTCGTTTATGAGCGCTTTTGGATGCCGTTCAATTCTCGTCTCGCTCTTTCCACCCTCTTTCCGCGTGTCCGCGGTGGCGGCCGAGCTCGACGAATCTATCCCTTTTTTCCTCCCCTCTCCGTTGGCTCGAGTTTTACTACTTTCCCATTTTTCATTAGCACAATCAAACCGGCCGTACACGGAGAAACAATGGCTCCTTGCCGGTCTTCGGCGTGGGCGTTTCTCCGCGGGGAAAAAGCGTATAGATTATCGACCGATAGAGAGGGGCTTGGCCGCTGTGTTTGCCCTCTTGTTCACTTTTCTCGTACGCGACTCGAGAGAAAGAGAGAGAGAGAGAGAGACGGAATAAAAAAAAAAAAAGAAAAGAAAAAAAACAGAACGATTCCCGATTTCACTCTTTCTCTCTCTCTTTCTCTCACTCGGAGCGCGAATCGCTCCTGTTGACTGCGAATCCGTAATTGTTTCCTGCTCGGAGGAGGCCAGGTGGAATGACTAACGACCAATTTCCTTCGGCAGGCGAGTCATTCCCCGGTATGATCGATCCGATTATCGCTCGGCGTGCTCGTCCTCGCAATTTCGAGGCGCGTACAACCACCGTTCCCCGGAGTCTTCGCAAATCGTTCGTCGCGGTTCCCGATTTTCTTGGAGAAAAAGTATGTCCGCGTGTCCACAGGAGAATTTCAGGAGCTTCAAATCACAGGTATTTTGTAGTTAGTTTAATTTATTATTAATGTAATTTATTATGTCGTAAT
>QVNV01019852.1:0-19367 GCA_014825455.1 Pseudomyrmex pallidus
GAACGGAACGTATCTTGAATAAAACCGCACCTATATATAACGCGAAAAATATCCGCGTAACAAGTCGCATTTTCCGTAACGCGCGCTCCGTCACCAACGACGAAGACGAAAAACATAAGGCGATGAAACTCTTCTTTATATTTATATGCAAAAGTTGTTTATTTCTCTTGTTTCGACGCGAGAAACAAAAAGGAAGTAATAAAATTTTCGATACCTCGCACACGTAACGTTAAAACGTCGCGCGTATTGTATTTACTTCTCCGCACCGTGTTTCCGCGATGGAAGCATGAAATCTATAACGTATATACACTCTCGCTCACTTATCGGACAACACGACTTTGCGAGTGAGAATTCCGGGCGCGGAATATATATCGTCGAACACAGAGAGAGAGAGATATATATATTCTCGAAACGTTTCTCCTTCCTGAGAAACGTTCGATTGTCGCGAAATTTGTTGGCGGCGCGAGATTACGTCGCTTGATTTATCGGACGAGATTACCGCGTCTCTTCGCTCTCGGTGGTGAAGTGAAAAGCGAGCCACTGAACTACGCGCGCGCGCGCGTAACGTGGAAGAAAGATCCTCCGGATGTGAGACTTGAAGAGAAAAAGGTGTTGATGGCGCGAAGTCGCGCGCGTGTGCTCCTAGCGGGATTGCGTCTGATAAATAATAATCACGCGATATGTCGGAAGAGCGAAGAGCAACGGGAGAGTCGCGTGCCTTGATGGGGTGGCGTTGTCGCGGTATTATCTCCCCCCTCACGCTCGTAAAGCGAAGAAGCCGGAGAGCGGAGGACGAGAATGTCGAAAATGTCCGGGGATATTCGGCGATGTTACGAAGGACTTGAAGTGTTGGGTAGCGGAAAGTGCTGGGCGCTGTCCCTCGAGGCTGGTACAAGCCCGTCGTTCGGCGGGCCAGAGAACGTCTCTCATTACTCGCGAATGACAACGGGACGGCGACGACGAGCGGTAGACGAATGCGATTTTGATGGCGTTGCGGCGGCAGGCAGGTCCCTCGTATCTAACGTCGTAGCCAGTGATTCGTTTGGAGCGGCTGTTATGCCGCGGCGAAACTCGAGAGCCGAAGTCGTGAATCTGCGGACGGTTTTATAGAAGCGCGCGGGGTTTATAGGGACGAGAGATCCGGGCGCGCGCACACTCGTTCGGCGAAAATAACGGCGGTGCTGGGACGGGCAAATTAGATGGGCGAGTTCGGAGACCGGGTATGAGAGAGAGAAAAAGAGGGGGGGAGAGAAGTTGGATTTCAGTGAGATAGATTTGAATTGCATCTAAAGGAAGATTAATGGCAGAGACACAGTATTACTTTGTGTGGTTGAGATTATTAAACGGCGAGATGAAGAGTTTTTTTTTTCTTTTTTTTTGATCGAGAGGAAGATTCATAGATTCCGCGGAAACATGTCTCCGCGATGGCGTAATAACTTCTAAAAAAAAGAAAAAGAAAAAAAGGCTTTCCCCCTTCCGAGATTAATCTCCTTTGCGTTAAAAGTCTCCGCTTTAACCGGTTTTTAAATTCGACTGAAAGAATCAATTATGACTGTCTAAACGATTCAACTTTGCGCTATCGCGCGAAAGTCCAAGTTTTAATGCAGGAAGGGCTCCTGTGTTGATTGCGCGACTCTCTCCCTCCCTCCCTCCCTCATTCCCTCCCTCCCTTCCCCTCCCCGAAAGAGAGCCAAGAGTCGTGAACGACGAGGGTGGGAGGGCAAATAAATGAAGGCAGAGAGACTTAATGAGAGCCGCGAGCGCATTCATATTTATGTGAACGAACCAGCGTAGCCCCGGCGTGGCGTAGCACTGAATCAGACTCGCGCCAACACCCCGTGGCCTCCTGTCTCGCCGGCCAACCCCCCGCGCCGCCCTAGAAACCGACCCTATTTGTTTTTATAATTCTACTTGAATAATTGCCAGCTTCTACCGCATTCCCCGCCTCCCTCGCTTCAACGTGGCCACCGCGCATGGTAACCGCTCTTGTGTGTAGTTTACTTCTCTCTCTCTCTCTCTGAGAAAAAAAAAAGAGGAGCCGACTGAAACATCGCGTTCTCTCTGCCGAGACCCGGAACGAAGTTCGTGCCGCGCAACCTCCTCCCGAAAACGAGAGCCATCAATTCTTTTCCCGACAGCGACATTTATTAATTGCTCATTTAACATGTTGGCTTGTTCGCCATCTTGTTCAATGAAGATTACATTATATTTCGCGCAACAGAACAGAGAGTCTCTAGTCTCTCAAGTTCGTCTTTGTTGACGAAACCGAGCCGCAGCTACTTAATGAACGATTCATTATATATGAGGTAGAAGCCACCTGATGAATTTTAAACGAAATACGATATTATCGATTCGTTGCCGAGGCGTCGCGTGCTGTAGTCGTCTATACCGGGTTGCCAAGGAGTCTCGAGTCCGCTCTAGCACCGCGTTGATTTCGGTTTGATGTCGGCGACGGAACGACGACGACGACGGTTGTTTTCTTTCCGTTGTATATAAACTGGCGCTGATTCAAGGTGGCCGAGCGACGACACGGCCGTGCCTGTCGCCTGAAATTCGCAAAGAGAGAGAATCGAGAGTTATTTACTTTGGCTCGATGTTGGGAACGTTGGGTTCGCTTTCTCGCTCGGCGAAAAGAAACCAAACGCGGCTCTTTTTCTCTTTTTCAGCTACTTTCTCCGTGCTAGAGAATACGCCTTGATCCCGGTCTCTATAACGTTTCGTGATTTCCGTCGCGTTTGTATTCCGGAACAGAAACGGCGGTCAGAGACTCCCGCGATCATGCACTGCGCGCGGAGAGAGTATTGATAAAAAAGAAAACAAAAAAAAAGAAAATCAATGCAACCAGGAGGTTGGAGGTGAGGAACTGCGAGGGAGGAGAAAAAGATAACGACGGCGGTCTCGGCGACGAGGAATCCTTTTAAAAAGGTCAAACGTAAAGACCGTACGTGCGTCGGGCAGTAACCAGAGCGGAGCGGAAATTGGGCGGAACGTCATGAAGAAAATGCGAGACAATTTTTGAGCGGCGCGTTGTGGTGTTGTCGCGTTGCGGTGGATCGAATTCGGTAATGAGTTTCTGCAGCGCGGCCGCAATTTCCGGTTTGCATTAATCTTGCGACGTAATTGGCGACTGACGCGAAAAACGACGCCCGTGGAAAATCGTGTCGTCTCGAACGTGTCGACGTAAATGACAATTTTACCATCAGTTCAGTTTCACTCGCGGCTTTCGAATAGTTGCGTCGATTTCGCGACAATATATCGCCAACGGAAAACGGGCTCGTCGTTCGTTCTGAATCGCTTTACGGAATACTTTCGAGCAGGAATGTTGCCCGATGGTGGTTAGCGTTCGATAAATTCCCGGGCCCCGGGCATCACCGTGACCAAAGCGTCCGCGTTCCTGGTGGAAGATAATTTAGATTCCTGGGGTGTGATTTTTTTTAACGGTCTTTTATATCACTCTTCCCACCTCTCGACACCGCGTTAACCGTTGACGGAAAACCATCGCTTATACAACGGCGCATTCCTCGCCGGGGCGGTCTACGGCCAAGTTTATTTTGTATCAGAAAATTACGTGGCGATTCGCTACTGAACGATTGACTACTTGTTTTTTATAATATCGCGTGAGAATTGTGACACGGTTTCGTTACGTTAGTTTCTTATTAGTCACACATTTTGTGTTTTATAAAAAAATTAATAACAATTAAAGAATGAACCTTAGTGGCACGGAATGCGCGGAAGATCCGTAAATTTGATTCCTGGACAAGGTGTCTTTTTTGCAATAGGTGTTTTAATTTCTAAGGGGGAGAGGAGTCAAATGAGATATACTTCATTTACATGTGATGCATAAACCAAGCATCCAAGATGAATTTTTGAATTAAAATTTGGTTCAAATTATTACATGTAATTTAAATGAAAAAAAATAATAATTTAAATAAATAAAATATATTTGCATTAACAATCTAGCACCGTTGACCGAATATTTCTTCTCTAGAATTAATGTTAGTTTTTTATTACGGTGGCTTCCACGCGGCAAAGGAGGATTGAGCGTATTTGTGATTGTCGTTGGTCTGAGTGTATAAACGCTTTTTTTGTCGCTGTTACGCGCAGTCACAGAACAAATCGTAAGTTAATTTTTCGATAAAAAAAAGTAACACTGTCTATCACATTGTATGATTGTCAAAATATCAATTTACCGCACACGAGCCGCTGCATGAAGCAGCGCGAAGCAACAAGTCTAAAACAACGTAGTTAGTCCACTAGAAGAATTAATTAGCTAGTATTCTCACGACGCGATCGTACTTTGCGCGCCGCAATATCGTCGCGGAGTGCGGCGCATTTTGCCGTGAGTTATCGAATAATTATGACGATTGCCGGCGCAATACACGTAGAGAACCAGGTGCGCTAAGATTAGTGGCGTCGGCTAACGTTAGAACTCCGTAGTTGGAGAAAGAGGAAAGGGTGAGAGAGAGGGGGGCGAGGGCGGAAAGGGTCTTGAGTTACCACTACGTCGGGTTTCCACTGCGACTGCAACGTCTACCAATAAAGAGCGTGGAAACACGAAGGCAGAAAGCCGACGAGGAAGGAAGAACGTACAGGTCTCGGTGGAAGGGTGAAATAATTGTCGGGGCGCGTGACTCCCATGCCAAGCATCCCTTATACTTGGAGCAGCCAGCCAGCCAAGAGTCTGGAACCACCGCAATGCACCCATAAACTTAATACTGCCGTTTGCCGGCGCTCGCCTATATGACCGTCTTTCTCTCCACTCCACATCCGACGGTGCCTCCTCGCGCTCTATGGTTCTTCGTCGACTACCTTGCATTCGCCTCCGCGCGGCTCGATACGATATCGTATATCCGTGTCTTGGAAGCCTCGTATATCCGCGCCACACAGTTGTCTCGTGTATTTCCAATTTTTACGGCAATCACATCCGCGGAATTCTCGCTTCGACGGATTCTTCGCTAAAATGTCACCGTTGCGAATACCGTCATTACGTGGATAGAAAAGTTGCGTGAACGACTTGTTGTGATGACAACAGCGCGGAAGGTTCTTTTATCTCTAACGTAAACACTTTTGCGAACTCAGCACGAAGAATTGGTTTTAGTTTTTCCTTAGAGACAAGTTGTGTCAATTTTTTAATGATTGCTTAATGATTTCCTAATAAATTCTCAATAAAAATTTACAAAATTTAATTGTTAATTAAATTTACATTTTGGCTTCTATATGCTGTATTTTGCAAACGAAATAACTGCAAGCGAAGTTTTTATCACATACAAGGCACAGTACTAACATTTTCTGTTTTTAAGAGTTTATTTGTTAAAAGTATATGAGAGAGAAAAAAAAGGTGAAGAGAGATTGATTGATTGATTGATTGATTGAGTGATTGGAGCTTTATTTATATAGCGCACTCTGGGAGAATTTTCCTCAAGCGCAAAACTAACAAAACCTTACAAAAGTATAATAAAATTGAAACAAAACAAATTATAAACGAGTATAAAATATAACAAAAATATAAATGATTATAAGACATAACAAAGAAAATAATGTAACGAAAAGAAAAAGAGAAAAATGTAAAAAGAATAACTTAGAGACTTAGAGAAAGAACGTAAAAAACGTAACAAAACCAATAAAAGAAAGAAGAACGAGAGAGACTGAGTTTATATATAAGTGCGCCCGCGTGATAGTAGTTGTATTTAAAATATCTCTCGCAACTGTTTTACTTTCTGTTAAATATTCTTGACTGAAATGACAGTAATATTGACTGGTAGCAGAAAATCTTCGGACACTCTATTACAGATTTAATGCATTTGTTGTTTGCGGTTGTTATTACCGTCTCAGAATATCCTGACGTTTTATTTCCCCCCCCCTCCCCCCTGTATCTCAGAACACGTATTTGAGGAGCAGATGTTAGACGTTCATCTTCAAACGAATATTCAGCAAAGTTACCGCCACTCTGTCTTTTCTTAAGGGCATGAATATGTATGCCGCGTGTATACAAAATGAATGAATAAATATACGAACTTATAACCCGCGGTGCAAGATATCATGACTGTAACTTTAAGACAAACTTCTTGCGCTAGAATACCAAATTACCTCGGGCCAGATCGGCTAAACGATCGCTAACTCCGCAATTGTATTACGATATTGCACAAAGAAATATATATATATATCATCACCGCGCGTGTGAACTTTCGAATAAATTGAAGAGCGTTATTGAGGAAATAAAAAAGATTTTTCACCTACGAGAGATTTTTACACGTACAATAATATTTAAACGAAGAGACAGTGATTTTTTTTTTTTTTTATCCGGATTAGAATGCTTGCGCATATTTTCCTCTTGCGCGTGTAACTTCGTGTTTTCTAAAGAGCTCGAAGGGAGGCGCTTGACAAATTCGTAGGGGAGAAAGAGAAATGTGCATCAGTTCCGAGTCATTCCGATATCAGAGCAGAGAGGGAGGTTCGCAGAAAACACAGCTCTAATCTTCATCCCACGAGGGGAGAGAAACTTCTCTCTCTGCGGAAGAAGATGGGGGAGAAAAGTTTTCCCACCTCTCCCGGAGAGTGATGAAGAAAAACGTTGCCGCGACTCGAGGGGCGATCGAGCCCATAATCGGTGTACATCGCGATGATTTGATAAATCCGTTGTGCGGCCTGAAACCAGGTTATCCCAAAAATGGCTTTCACAATTTGATTAAGTGACAATTAAATTGGCTGGAAATTGAAGGATTATTTTTTCTGCTGTGCTCGCGCCATCATCAGTCAAATTATCGAGTTAAAACAGAGTGTGTCCCACATACGTGTGTCGAAAAAAGAAAACGTATTTTTTCACATATATATCCGTCCATATTATAAGATAATATCGACCTAAAGATCGCTATTGGTGCTTTTAACAATAACAAAATCTTGTAAGCAAAGGCAGATTAAACGTTCCATAAGTTCTTGCTTATAACGGGAAAAGCTCGAGAAAAAATAAGAAGTTAATAAAAGATTACTAAAAGTAAATGAATTCCGGTAAACGTCGAACGCTAATCGGCGTGTTTTTCTGAGACAGGAAACTAAGGTAGTCTAGAAAAGCAAATAGAGAGGTGCAGGCGGACAGAGAGAGAGAGAGATAGAGAAGATCGACGCTACCGCCGGGAAAGGTATGAAGTTTCAATAAACCCCCGGGAGCAGAGATGTCGGAGTCAATTTCAAGGAGTAATCGTGGGTCACGAAACAGGTCAATGGAAGAGCGGGAGAGTAAGGAAGCCCGGAGCCCGGGCAATGACACCGATGTAAAGATTGCCTCGAAGGCGGTTGCGATAAAAAGCAACACGAGAGTTAGACTGAAGAAAGTGGTTGTAGAAGGGGATCTACTGGGGAGATGAGAAACAAAAAAAAAAAACAAAGATGTCCGCTCGCACAAGGCGTGTTCTCCGGATATCAACCACGGTGGTGCGAGTCACCAGCGCGCTTCACCTTGTTTCGAAAGCGAGAAGCTCAGAAAGAAAAAAACTAAAAGCAAATCGAACGAAACTCGAACTTCTCCAGACGATGGAATAAGAATCACCTACTCACCGACTCGCGCGCGCGTGTCACTGCGACTCTTCGATCGCATTCGTTAAAAGTCACTTCGTTTTATCGTCAATCCGCACACGATGTTGGGAAACTTCAGTTATTTTTCTCTACAAAATTTACGCATGCGCGCGATATATGTATTAAATCTCTCTAATAAGGATGTACTTACCCACCTATAGACTTTAAGAAACCTACACTTTGAAAACTTGAATAGAAAAGTTACGCAATTAACTAAATTAAATCGGGCAATATAATTGAGACGTAATACCGCATTTCTCGGCAGATCGCACAAATCACCGCAAATCCAACGTTCGTCACGCCATTAATTACGCGAATCTCCGAATTCCGCAAATTGTGGGACCCACCTCCGCCGGCTCACACTTTGTCATGATCAGTTTCCGTTTCTTGGCCCATCGACCTTCCAACTTTGGCGCAAATCCTCGTAAGTATCCGCCACTCCCTCGAGAGAGAGAGAGAGAGAGAGAGTGGGTCCAGACCAGCGGAGTTAGAATAACGAACTCTCCTTGAAGGAGACGAGTGGAAGAAGAAGCCCGGAACTGGCTCGCGCTCGCTCCAAAGAGGCGAACCTTCGAAACTTGTCGCTTTTGGATGCAAGTATAACCTCTAAGTAAGCCGAAAACTACGACCGGCGGCAGAAGATTGCTCCGGGAGGAGGCAGCGAGAGAAGATCAGAGAGAACTTGCTGAGGAGGAAAGAGGAGACGGGAAGGGAGTTTGCTCCACGCGATAAACTGTAACTGCTACTTCTAAACCTCTCCCTGTTAACCTACTAACTATTACCACCTAATTATGGGTGGGGTAGTCTCATCTTTCCCTTCGCCATGTCGGTGAACCGCTACTGACTATCTCTCTCTCTCTTTCTCCCTCACACACACACAAACACACTTTATGCCCGATCTTCGGCATCTGCCTGGAAGAGGTCACGAGTCGACCTGTAACTAGCATCCTTGATGCGCGCAACGAGTAGATGTGCTTGTAACAACGTATCGCGGAACGTACGTGCGTCCGGACTCGTCCGTCGACTATACTTACCGCGTGACTCGCGCGATTTATACGCGTACCGCGGGAAACGTAGGTGCATAATAGCGCGGTCGTCCTTTATCCGTCGTTAATTCGCCGAAAATTTATTATCCGCTCCGTGCATTATCGCCTAATAAAACAAAACCGCGCGCGAGTTTATCGCGCGGCAAACGTGGCCCCTTATGATCGTACCGCGCGCTTTAAGTGCACGGCTCCATCAAATCTTTGCCCGTGTTTTACGAGCCACTCTAATCTCGCGCGATCGATACTCGTCTCTGGTAATAATAACGCGACTATCTCTTAATATTGGCCCGCTGTCCCATTTTCCATCCCCGATATGTAAGATTACGATACGGCACGACGGTGACGGTAAAGCGCGCTCGCGGTTGTAGATCGCAGGGATTGCGTGCACGTCCGTGCGTTGCTTTCGTTTTTTTTTCCTGCCCGTTAATCGGCATAATCCTTTATCCCTACACTACGTCAAACTCGACTCTTTATCGCCGCAACTTCCCGGGCCATACGTTAGCCCGAGTGATCTCGGAGTGACGTGAAATTCTAGGCCGTCACGAAACCCCTGCGCGCGCGTGTGTGTGTCCACGAGCTTGCGGCAGACTGGGAACTCAGATGGATTGAAATAATCCGCGTGTATCGCGCGCTCGAGAAAGAACCACGACAACGATGATGCAGCGCTTGTTCCGCAACTCGGGCGTCAGCTAATCAGAACGAATTACCTCGTAACCTGATTGCAGTTAGCGGTGAAATTGATGGCGACTTTGTACAAAGGAATATTTGCGACATTCGTACCGGAATGCTTTAGAATTGGTTGAATTTGTCTGGATTTGCATGCAATCCATTACAGTGTCGCTTTTTTTTTTTTTTTGGTTGTGAGTGTTAAATAACTGATGTAATCTGTTGCGAAAACGAAGCTTTTTTACTAGAGCGAATTTTTGCTACTTTGTTTCTCAACAACTCGTCTGTGCGATTGTGTCAGATAAAAAGTGCCTAAACTATTGATACCTTCCTGTACCACTTTCTTTTTTTTTTCTTTCTTTTTTTTTCTTTTACACCGTCTCTCTTTCTTATCCCGACAAATCGAGCGGCGCGGGGGATCGAAAAAGGCCGAAGGAAGAGGCGATTACAGCATTACCGCGATTTTATGGCATACGAACGAGTAACAGACGGCGAGTACAGAGACATTATCGGTTTTTTGGTAGTCGGGTGGAGATTTTAGCTTTACCGGTCGTAAACAGAGAGAAGAGCAGAAAAAAGTTATCGCCCGGCATCGACTTTCTCACCCTCTTTCTCCTTTTTCGCATTTCCACGCTTCCATCGCGTTCCTACCGCAGATCTTGCGCCGCTGTCGCGCCATAAATCCCTGGAAAAACTGCTGGAGAAACAAAGCGCGCCGGTATACGCGCCACCCTCTCTCCTCCCTCGGCGTCGCGACGCTGTTGCATCGTCGATAATTGCGACCGGTCGAGTAATAAGACGAATTGGTTTATTGCTTTTCGGTGCAATCACGACGCGGGGGGGGGAGGAGAGGAGGGAAGGAGGTGGTGTCCGATGCACACGCGCGTTTTCACCTTGCGCGCCACCGCTAACGGACAATTCATTTACGGAAAAATTAAAAGACCGAACGAAATCGGTTGATCGGCGTTAACAAACTGCCTGGGACGAAATCCTCCGAATTATCCCTGCGTGCGCGTGCGGATTGCGTAATTAAGCCGGGACTTGGTAATAACGGTTAATCGAGCGAACGTGGAGCGGCGATATAGCAGCAGTCAATGCGCCGAGGCTACAATTTTCATTAACGTCGCGCGTCGGAATGATTCCGCGCGACGGTTTTTTGTTTATTCGGCCGGATAAATACACGTCGCCGGATTTAAAAATGCCGGGCTCTCTCTCAAAATGCGGCCCGGTTTGGCGCCCGCCATTCCGTCGCGTTTTTCCTCTTTCCGGCGAGGGGAGAGCGCTCGTAAACGCGCACATATATAGAGAGAGAGAGAGACTCGCGCGTTGATAACGTCGCGATATCCCAGACGCGCTCTTTTTTTTTTTATTCCGCGCCGCGCGTTCCACACACAGCGCGCAAATGAAACGGCATTATCCGAATATTATTTTCATTCTGGAAAAATAACTCTCGGGATTTACCCGGAATAACATAACGTCCGACCGCACACAACACCGCGCCGCTTTCCTGATCGCATGACGTCGCTCAATGCGTAAAACCGCCGTATTATAAAATTGTATCTGAACGGGATATTTAATATCGCGCTCCATATATATATAACATAAATGTGTGTGTGTGTTCTCTTGCGTTTCCTCGCGATCAAGCCGCTTCAACTTTACGACCTGGACGATGTTTTACGTCACTATAATCGGTTCTAAGGAGCATTAATCGTCGGCGCGCCTTGCGCGGACATATATTGTAGAGATTTATCGCAAAATAAAACACGCCAATCCGAAACTCTTTGCGCTAAAAGACAGCCCAGCGACGATGATTTGCCGACTCACCCCCCCCCCTCTTCTCTCGCCGATTCTCGGTGGTTGGCACGCGAAATCGAGATAAATTGTCAACTTGCTCGCTTTTTTTCGGATAAACATCCCCCGCGCGCGAACGAATTTCGACAATAATACCATTTTCAACAACTTTCCGAATGCGCGTGCGAGTGACGGTGTCAAACAACTAATTTTATTTCACGGTGTGCGCTTCTTTCCGACACATCGGCACGAATATTCACCCGGGATTTTCTCGTCTCTAAAGTCAACGACGACGAGGGAAACAGTCTGTTTCCCTCGTTTTGAAATGCAGTTCCTCGCTCGCCATAAAAGCGACGATACCGCCCTGCGGATATATCGTCGTCCCTTGGTAGCGCAATATACAACGTAACTTTCTCGCGTGTCCGAGATGCAAGCCACGGAGATCCTCTCTCTCTCTCTCTCTGTCGTAAATTCGCGTTATATTACGAAACTGGGCTATCGTAACGCAAGCTCCGTTCTTCTTTGTACTCGCTGCGGATTAACAATCGATCGGTCGAACGATTCGCAGAACCGAGCGCGAGGTCATCTGCGAAATCCCTCTGCGGAAACTTTAACGTCGCGTGTGAATGGAATTCAAAATCGTCGGTAGGCGAAATCGGCGCGTTAACGATTTATTTCGCGGCCTATCGTCCGGCCGCTCGCCCCCCTCCTTTCCTCCCCCTTCGCTGCATCGTAAAATACAGTCACGATCCACCGTTTTCTTCTTCCTCGACCGAACTCCATTCCAGTCGGTAATGATAACGACGTGGTCGCGAAACTTAAAATCGATCGTCGATTCCGCATCGGCGTCGTTTTGCACTACGGCCCCGTCCGTGAAATTTTCGGTAAGTGCCATTACGTGTTTTTTTTTTTTCATAAAAGTTATTTTCAAGCGCTTGTCACGATAACCGCTTAATTTATTCGTCTTTATAAGGTCGAATTACGATCGGGAGATCGAGTTTTTTTTTAAATATGTGTGAATCTTTTTTGATTAACACTTGTCGCTAAATAACTTATGGATCTCGTCAATTCTGGTAAAAAAAAAAAACAAAAAACGCAGTTCCGCAAGTGAATTTCGCAACTTTCCCCAGCGGGGAAAAAATCTATCTGCGTATAGATAATTCTCTGACGTTGTATCTAAAATTGAAATACCGCAGCTGCACGTCATTGATAGTTTGAGGTGAGATAAAATTGAGATAGAGAGAGATTGCATGACGCCCGGGAAAGCTGTTTCAGCGCGCGCAACGATAAAGCTGGTAAACGATAAAGCTCTCGCGTTATAACGTCGACTGTTCCGTCGACATTAAATCATTTTTTTAAACTGTCGGGCGCGCCCGGCGATTGTTCGGCGATCGTTTGGACTCTTTAACACTGGCTTCCGGCCGCGCGCAAAACAGAGGCGCGCAACACGAGTGTGCGGGCGCCGTCGTTTGATATTCGATCAGCGCTCGATAAAGCCGCACGTCCGCCGAAAACAATTCGCGCTTCGCGTGCACCGAGTAAATCAACTGCGCTAGGGACGCGGTTAGATGCGCCGTGACGTGAAAATCTGCATAACAGGTAGGCCGCCCGCAATCCCTCTCTCACTCTCTCTCTCCGCGCGCGTCTCTCAGGACAACCACTTTTCGGCCTCGATCGCTCGACATCTTCCTCGGTCTCACCTCGATAAAATGCAATGCGTCAACCATCCCCGACGTGTCTCACGTACCGACGTATTCTCTCTACTCGGCTTTGTACTACTTTCCTCTCTCTTTCTTTTTCACCTGCTTTCACCCCCCTTCCTTCTTCTCTTTCGCACATCACCCCGTCTCCGTACCACCCGCGTGTGCGAGCGCGCGCGCGCGCGCGTTTCTATCCCCGACCAGTCTTCCGCTCGCACCTTTTATCGCAGCGAGAACAAAACGCGTGTAAATTGGCACCTCCACTGATAAACCTCGCACAGTCTCGTCCGTCACGTGTGCGTACACATGTACATACACAAACACTCTTTCTCGAACGGATTCGCACATCTTCTCATCGCGCTCTTTCGCTCGTGCGCGCATTCCTTTGCTCTTCTTCCAACGCACTTTTCTATATACTACGGGCGTGTGTGTGTGTGTGTGTGTGGTATGTTCCATCGTGAATAGCAGCGAGTGAGAGAATGAGAATTTATATATTTTTTTTTCTACTTCATGGCACAGGTATAAATCTTGCTGCTTTTATTCTTATTCTCTCAAGTTTTAACTCGTTTGAAATCGGAGAAGAGAGCGAAAGATATGATTGAGTTTTGTGTTAGACTGCACTGGGAAAAAGAAAGAAAGAGAGAGAACGGGTTTGGGTAGAGATCAGAGATATATATATGTGTGTGGCGCAAGTTTGCAAGAAAACTTTAAGTAACTCTTAATTTAACCCAGTGATATATCATTTCTGTATGTTATGACGAAAATGAGGAAAAAAAAGATAGGACTGAGATGTTCTCTTGCCTCTTCTGCTTGATATACATAATAATATATAACGTAATAAAATATAACTAGAAAAGTTCCAAGTTGGTGTTTTTTTTCTTCGAGCAACGCGAACCAGATGTTGACAAAGAAAGCAGCTGTATATATATATATATATCTTCACCCGTACAGCGCGAATATTCTCTCGGTCTCTCTATCTTCCAGAGACGACGATGACGAAGTTTCCGCGAATATAAGAACGTTGAGCGCTCCGGAATTTTGCTCCAGGCTCACTAATCCGCGTCCAATTGTTTTGAGTGGTTTCAATTATGCAAATGAGATGACACACCGCGCGCCGTCTTACGGGGGTTCTCTTAAATTCCCAAGAATTTTGCATTCGGAACGTACCGTTCTCATGTTCGCGAGAATAAATCGCTCAGAGTTCTTATTCAGTTGTAATACACAGCGAGTTGTAACTTTATTGTTGAGTTCGATTTCTTTGAAGCATTAATTTAATTAATTTTATACGTATTGCATTTTAACATAACATACGAGTGGCAACATGTTGCATTTTATGGTAACACCGAATTTTATAAGTTATTTTACAAGTTATATTTTATAAAATAACTTATAAAATTTGTATAACTTTTGCAAGTTATCATAATTATTATTTTTCAATTTTTATTTGCTATAATTATTACTGTATAATTTTATATGTTATTATATATTTTATAACTTGTTTGTATAATATAATTTTTTCTATGCTAAGTATCTAAGATGTAACACACATCACACAGTTTTCTGCAGTTTTAATACAAACACAATAGACTCGTACATATATTTGCAAATTAGTCGCGTCTCTATTGTTCTGTACTTTTACTATAAATCTTTATGATTATTTTTATATCTAGAAGAGGGGTTTACATGTACATATGAAGCGATGCGGCGGTTAAAGCGTTCGAAAATAACGATAGGAAGTAAAAATTGATATTTAATTCACGGCTGGCATCTCCACTGACGGCTAAATTAAACTTTGGACGAGAGAGAGAGAGAGGGCGCGCTGCGCCGCGCGTACTCTCGAAAGAGGGGTAGATTGCCGGACGATATGAAAAATACGATGCTCATATCATTCCAATATTCGGCGACGCAACCGCAACGGTTATTTTGAAAAGTTGCCGGGAGGAGAACATTCGAAAAGCGACCAGATATGTATATATGCGCATCATATGGAAAAAAATATTCATTACTCGGAGATTGCGCGGTATTGAAACGTAACAACGCGACGAGAGATTAATATTTGGGGCTTCCGACGCTTTCTTTTCGTTTGTTTTGGCGTACGTGCATCTTTCTCGCTTGAAAAAAAAAATCTCATCGAAATGTGTATCGAAACAATTGCGGGAAAATTGTTTCGTGCATTGCGATTGGTTTTCTTGATTGCTCAATTATAAATATGACAAAGTTTCACGGATCGGGAACAAGTTAACGATTTCACTCACGAGACGTTAATTTTTGTTTCGCTCTTCCTATTGAAAATAATATCCATTATACAAACCCCTGCTTGCTATAACAAACGACTAGACGGAGTTGTGGCAAAAGTTGCGCCTGCAAAAAATACCGCTGTATACATATATATATATACATACATACATATATACGTGCGTAATACCATTAGATAATAACAACATTATAAAGTTGCGAAAATCTAATTGAACTTAAGCGAGATGAAGTAAGTTTAAAGTGTAACGGGATAAACATGGGAAACTTCTTTCTGTGGCGCGGTGACATTTTTCAGTACTCCCATGTAATTTTTCTTCTCAGCTGCGTCTACCGGATCTTTTTCCGGGAGAACAAATGGATTATCCTGCTGGGTCCTGGGCGACCGAGTATCTTCGTCGTCGTGTCAGACCGTAAGAAAGCCCCGTTCTTGTAAAGCGATTACGAGCCCAAACTGCAATTTCGTATAGCTTCGTCGTCGCGTCGCGTAGTTATCGCGAAGAGAAGAGACCGTGGCTCGATTTCGAACGAGTTTATCGTTCTCGACCCGGCGCGGCCGGCTGGATAAGAACCGCTTACAACAGTGACGCAGTTCGCTAAGTGGATAATGAGAAATCGTTAAACTGGTTTCGCGCGCTAAAAGGGGTTGGCAAGGGGAAAGAAACCGCAGTTTCCATTCGCGAGCTACCATCCGATTTCGGCTTCACAACTTTCTCGAGTCGCGGGGGCACAGCCGTCAATACAGCTGCGCGAGTGACACGCTCCCGAGGCGGTCGATTGCATTACAGATATTTGACTTGGAAATCGAGCTTCGTTAGAACCGAAGAGAGCGCGCGCCGTTCATCGCGCACGTCCTTGCGCGGAGAGAGTTTCCCTCGCAGCAATAAAGTTGATGGAAACGGTATATTTTTTTCTATTACTCGGAACGCTGAGGAGACTAACAGTATTCCAGAAAATTGCGAGTTGCTTGAGTGAAATGCTAGTTAATAATTTTGTGTATGCGTGTGTGCGTGCGCGCGCGCTATGCCGTGCATAATGTAATAAATTGAATATTATGTAAGGGAAATTATTTTCTTTCTACTCGAATTGAACAATAATCCTGGAAGTGAGCTTCGCGAACAGTTGATTACGTTTTACGGACTTTGTAGTTCTTCACGCTGCAGCGGGCGCAACTACGCTAGTAGGATAAAAGGAAAAAAGCGACCCAAGCGCTCGAGGCAACAAAATCTACGTAGAGATACCACCCTTGATAAATGTGATAAACGTGCATAATGTAGTTTATGTATGATATCCAGCGTAAATATTTGCTTCCGTACCCTCGAATATTTGCATACATTAATGACTGCCTGCCGTGAATAACCGATGAAAAATATTTTTTTCTGCTGTGCATTTCGATGGCGAATTCATCTACCGTGCAATTGCCGCTAATTGCTATTCATTGATATGTTTTAGTGGATATATGGCAGACGTGTCTTTGTTTCGTGGTGGTTAATGCACATTTCACACAAAAAAACCGCGGTTGCATCGAAAAATCAACAACTTTCGACAAAACTTCGGACAATTTTGCGAGATGTCTCGCATACACTTTTCTCGTTGATAATTTTCTTGCTATAATTAACAGCGTCTCCGTCATCTAAGTGGTAGAAAAATGAAACAGTGATAATACAAGATAAAGAAAGAAAGAGAGAGACACGAATAAGCTACACATCGCTGTGCCCACTTGCATTAAATTACAGGACGTACATTTAAAAAATTTAACAACGTCAAAATAGTTTTACAAACGTCAAAATAAGTTGAAAGTTTTATGTTTTGTATAAGCAGATCATTTACTGTATTCCCGTTATAAAATAAGATCTCTACTTTTGTTAAATTACAAAGGAACGAAATAAATACAGAATATTATATTTTATATTTTATTATTAAATATATTATTGAGAATATATACTAAACAGATATGAGATACGTGTAACACAATATATCGAACAAGATAAAACTTACAATTGAGGTGATTCATTTTATTGTGATTCTGTTTTATACATGACTTAATTTTATTTTCTCTAATTACTTTATTTTAATTTAATTGAATATAATATCAGTATTGTATTGCGTATCAATAGATAGTCGAGTGAAACAATTTCGATTTATCAAAAAAAAAAAAAAAAAAAAGAAATCACCATCGCAAAATGAGAAAATATTGCTGGCAGCTTTCTCAGGCTCTCGATATTCAAAGAATAACAGTGTCATAGAAATTGCACGATGTGAAATATATTTGCCATAAACAAAGTCTCGTCTCCATTTCTTAAAACAAGAAATCGCTGTTATTACGAAACAAGAAAACATTGCTTCATCAGGATTTTGTTCCAAAAAGTAAATTTCACTTTTACGTTTCGCTTTTCTGCCACTTAAACAACGAAGGCGCCGTTAATTTTCATTACACGACGAAGCATATGAGGATAGGAAAAGTGAGGATATCTGGCACAGTTCATAGTTACATAGTCAAAGTACCTCTCCATTTCGAGTTTTGTCGTTAACGAGCCGTAGATTCGCCGTAATTCTCCTTACTTGCGAGCTACGAGGCGGTTCAACGAAATTAGTCGTTTCACGAGAGCTACAGATATGTTTAAAGACAGTTTAAAGATACGTTTAAAGGGACTGTTTCTTTAGAGATTTCTCGAATAAAGGGAGGAAATAGAGGGGAATAAAATTCTGATTGAAACACGTCTATTTCGTGTATATAAAAAGTACTCGATTAGATTTATAATTTTAATTAAGTAAGTAATCAAGTAAGTAATTTTAATTAAGTATTAAAGCGCTACCGATACTTTAATGTTTGAAAAAAAATAGTAGAAGAAGTTTATTAAAATGAGTAGATTTTAAGTTGAAATACAGACTTTTCTCTCTCTTGTCATTTTTATATAAAAAGCTAAATACAGCGTTTAACACGGATTTAATCACATAGATGGACAAATGTCGCTGAATCTCCGTTCCCAGACACGTTGAAAAAGAACAAAAACCATTCTATCGACAGACCTCGTCTCTCTTTGACGCTTTCGTTGTCCTGCAACAAAAGAGAATTGAAACTACCTGCAAAGTATAAAGCAAAAGAATTAAATCGTGCGTCGACGCGGGGTCAGAATGAGAGTAACATCAAAGGATCACCTTCGGCGATTAGAGGTCGGCCAGAAATGGGAACAGGGGGAAAACACTCTTCTTTCGTTCCCTCTGTCATCGACGATCACCTATCGCGTCGCATCGCGTCCGGTTGTTCACCGTAAAAACACGCGCGACACAGTAAAGTTGATAGAAAAAAAAAAGTGTTTATCGCTGGAACTATGTGCAAAACTTATATTTTGTTTAAACTTTTTTAGAAACTTATTAGAACAGTAGAAGAAGCGACAGAATTTGACGTTTATTCTCGACGTGTGTTATGACAACTCGGAAATAAAAAGTTAAAGTGCTTAATTTTTAAAGGGTCGCCATTTTTTTCTTTAAATCTCATATTTTTGATACTTAAAATTTGTATACACATATATAACGTACATTTATATAAAGTTATCGTGCAAATTCAGAATCACAAAGATCGGTCTTCAAAGAGAAAAAAAAACAGTTGTCCGATATTAAAAATGAAATGTTTAAGTAAGAGCTTTTGAGATCGCTGTTTACGATCACAAAAGATCAGATTTTTTTACTCTTAATGGTTGGACTAATATCGCCAATAAAATCAAATACGGAAATATATGAAACTTTTCTTTAGCGTTACTCAGAGATATAATGACGTAGACATGGAAAGTTTTTGTAGCTGCTTTTTCGTCTATTTCTTTATGGTTTTTATTATATTTTTTGTTCTAATGTATTTTTTTAGGTTTTTGCATTAAGTTTCGTTATTAATTTTTTATTTTATTTATTTATATGTTTATTCTTCTATTTTTAATTAATAGAACGAAGAACTATATAATTTACATACATATATAATTAAAAGATATTTTACGCGAATATAATTATTCGAAGATGGCGGATTTGAACCGCATTAGTGTCATTTTTGTTACTATCAGGTTGCTCTTAAAATTCCAATAAAGCGAAACGTCAGCATAAAAATGACACTAACGCGATTCAAAGCCGAAAACCATCTTCGAATATTAATTCAAAGATAATTGAATATAATAATTGTTTTTTAATCATTATAATAGCTCTCCAGCCTTTTAAGGATTAAAAGCCCATACCGTTAACAAAACTTATCAAGAACCGTGTGTGTGTAGTTTTCTTTGAGAACTATGCAATTTCACAGTTAAAGCGGTAAAGAGAGTTTTGTTACATGGGATTCTAACTTCAGCACTCCATTTTT